>JAULKM010159266.1:0-32974 GCA_032355605.1 Rubia tinctorum
TCTTCCTTCTTCGACCCATCTATCTTCTACCACGTTTTGACTCGTGGCATTCAATATTATACCATCCTTGCGAATGGCCTACACTAAAACACTTTGAAGTGCTTACGACCAATCTACAAATGAAGCTCACAAAAAGGAATCTAGATGCTCGTAAGGACCAAAAATCCATTAGATTCAAACTAGGTTGTAAAATGAAGGATTTAGATACGAAAACCGAAAATGGTTATCTAAACCTTGTATGATGTAAAACTACCTAAATCTAGAAATCTTCCAACAAAAATATAACAAAAGAGATGTTAAATGTTTCGGAAAATACAGGCATTTGACGTCTCATCAGTAGGCTAGAGAGAAAGGAACTCTTCCTTCTCTCTAGGATCTTTTCTATTCTTCTCTTTATTTTCCTTGCCTAAAATTGGTCGGAATTAAGTAAACTGGTCATTATACACCTGATTTAAAAATAGAAAAATAAATAAATTGAAAAGTCTAATTTACCCCCATCTTCTTCTTCTCTTCTTTCTCATTTTCCTTTCTACTTCTTCTTCTTTTCTTCTTCTTCCAGCCCAGATTACCAACATAACAATCACAAACACATAGTAGGTAGATCTAAAGAATCCCCCAAAACAAACACTAAATCATGAATACAAATATAAACCCCAGGTAAATAAACTACTCCCTGAACATTGAACCCAAATATTCATTGGATTCAATGCCTTTGGCAAAATGGTCAAATTGACACTTTTCATCAAAACATAGAACAAAAAATGCACTTAAATCTATATTCTCTCATGAATCAACCAATAACCATGCATGCTTGCACTTTATTTCTGACCACATTATTTGATTTTCATTATTTGATTTTATTCATCTATAATATATATTAAATGAGCCCATTTTTGGCCATATGTGCTTCACACAAGAATTTTGGCCCCACGTCCTTCACACAAGATTATAATTAGTGAGACTAATAAGGTCATTTAATATTTACTTTTATTTATTGCAATGAAATGCATATAATTATGATAACCTTTTAAAATGAATTTCAACATATAAATAATTAGTTTTTAAATAATTTAAATGAAATGTTATAAAAATAATCAATTTTTATTGTATTCATATTTATCGGTTTCTAACTAAATTAATTATTTTACTTCATAATTCATATAATTTTGCTTAGATGACTAAATATTAAAACTTTAAATAAAACTTGATCCCGGTATATTAATTAATGATATCGCTCAACTAGCGATGAAACTCCACTAGTTATAAATAATAGATATTGTACTAAAAGATTGTACAAGTAAATCCTTTTAATTGTCTATTTAATACTCGATAAATTTTATTTGCAATTTTTCTTGTACGAATTTATTTAATTTTTGTTAATTAACATTTAGAAATGACTTATTTTAGTGTATATCAATATCAGATAAGTGATAACATTAATTCATTAGGCTATATTATATTAAGTTTTTATTTAATATTAAATTTCAATTAATTTGTATAATTAATAGTTATAAAATCTTGACATTTAATACTATATAAATTTTATTTATTTCTCTAAGATGATAAATTCATATTTTTTTGGATCAATTATAAAACTTCATATTTTATAATTTTCTACTTCAATAAATTAATCATGAATTAATTACGATACCCCTAATTTAAACATTTTTAATTTAACGTGTGTAATTTTGTTATCATTATAAATGAGCTCCTCCTTATATTTGACCTTGGTTCCGCTGCCACTGTTTCTGAAAATGTCCAACTTCTACTGTTGGTTTCGCATGAAAATTATGTATTTTGTCTACCCTACAATGTTAATAAAATATGATTTTCTCTAGAATGTCATTTTTTGGTCATAAATGATTCACTGATCATGATAGTGAAAAAAGCACAATATTATAAATTAATCACAATAAATTTGAAAAACAAATATTGGAAGAATAAGAAAATCAACATCTATAACTCATTTTCACGAAGTTTAATTAGCAAAAATTATCATCTAATTTAAATATTTTTATAAAAAATTGTATGATTAT
Organism: Rubia tinctorum; assembly: GCA_032355605.1. NCBI lineage: Eukaryota > Viridiplantae > Streptophyta > Magnoliopsida > Gentianales > Rubiaceae > Rubia > Rubia tinctorum. The sequence goes on from JAULKM010159266.1 coordinate 2,037, forward strand.
AATAAAAATATTTTTGCCAAAACCGTGTTATGACATTTTTCAAAATTTATAAATTTTTTAAAATTACAATCAAATCTTAATTTTTTAATCCTTTTTCCATATTAAATGGAATCCGTATGCATACAATGTTGATAATGATAACGTTGTTTCATTAAAGTGACATTTATATTTATTTTAGCAAGACAAAGTTTTGGAAAAAATTAAATTTCCATAGTTTAATGGAAAGACAAGATTTAATTACAATAATAGAAAGGTGAAATGTTTCAATTGAAATATTAAAAATTTATTATGCAACGTGCAGTAATTATAAGTTTATAACCCGATTAATGCAATCCAATTTTTTTGGAACGAATAATCTTTCATTATCTTGACCCATCGAAAAACCAAACACATCATTGCTTATACACTTACTACACTCATCAATTACTTTCTATCATAAGTTAAACCTTAGTTTTTTCATAGTTTATGAAAAAATTGTATTTCAAAAGATGAACACTTTTATCAATAATTAAGTTATATTACAAAAAATATATTAATAATATTTAAATTCATATCCGTGCAAAACAATGCTGTTTGTTTTAAGTGAGACACACAAACTTTCAAGGAAACGTATTTATGATACCCCTCAATGTTCACATAATTTGTATCTTTAAAGAGAAACTATTCATATTCATATTCATATTCATATTCATATTCATATTCATATTCATATTCCAATTCCAATTCCAATTCCAATATTAAGGTCATCTTTTCCACTAACATATTTCCCGTCACTTGTGAAAACAATGATAATTCGACCTACTAATTTCATCTGTGATGATCGTAATACTCACTCCGTTTCAGAATTTAATTAATAATTTTTATCATATATATTTAATCACCAATAAATTAAATAAAAGCGTATAAATTTGGATATTTACTGACAGAATGATTTGCCATAATAAAATCTGTATTACTGGAAAAAAAATTAAATAGAGTACAATAAGGAAAGGTAGTACATCTATCAAAGAGTCTGCAGTCTTTTGTTCTCTTCCCCCAGTCCTGAACCATTTGCTGATATTCTTGAGTGTTCGACTGCTAAAGAGGTTTGGGATAGCATTGCAGCAATTTTTCAGAATAACAGCACATCTACCATTCTTCGTCTTCGTTTCGATGCCCACGATATGCGTAAGACTGGTACTGTTCATGAACCCCATCTCAAATTTAAAAATATTTTTGAGCAATTATCTCTTATGGGCTATCATGTGTCGAATGATGATCAAATTATTTGATTTATTACTGCTCTTGGATCTGAATTTTAAAAAAATTCTGCCCCATTGAATAATTCTTCCCATACGCCATTATATGCCGATGTTCTGAATCACGCCAAAACTATGAGGCATTTTTAAAGAATTTACAGGGTCAATCAGCGTCGGCAACAGGGCCGGTTGCATTTTCTGTTTGCAAAAATCCCTCGGCCGACCGCACCAACAGAAAATTTGGGGTGGAAGATTCGGCGGTCGCTGAGGCGGCAGGAGCGGCTGGTCTGTTCAGTCGTCCAGTTTTGGTCTGGCTGGTAGTTCGGGCTGCGGTTGGCCCCACTGTACCTGGTGTCGTCGGTCCAGTCATTTTGTTACGACATGTTACAAGATGTTGGCCTAGACCGGTCGTGTAGACTCGACTCACTTTACTGAAAATTTTCAGTCCTCCATACAGCTAGAGCCCCCCACTCACACATCTAACAGGTAGATTGATTCCGGTGCGACTACTCACATTGTGTCTTCTGCATCTGGCCTAGAGAGTGTCACCTCTTATTCCATTAATCCTCATGTTTCTGCTGGAAATGGTGTATCTACTCTGATATCTCATGTTGGTGATTCTCGACATTCTGATAATTTATGTTTGCATGATGTTCTGGTTGTTCCTGAGATTACTAAAAATCTTCTGTCTATTAGTAAGCTGACCAGAGAGTTAAATGTCTTTGTTACTTTTGATGGTTAAAACTTTGTTATCCAGAACAAAGTTTCCAAGGAAATAGTGGGCAGGGGCCACAGTGAGGGTGGCCTTTACGTCTTGGACAGAGGCGAGTCAGCACTAGTTTCCTTTTTACAGCAGAATAAATGATGGGCATCCTACGAGCTTTGGCATGCTCGGCTTGGATATGTAGCAGTAATAGTTATCTCTAACTTTCAGAAGTCTGGTTTACTTTCGCTTTCCTCTTTGAGGCCTTAGTCGAGAATCATCTTTCATGTAAAAGTAAGGTTTTTCAGGTTGGCGGTGGCACATAATTCACAAACATTCTCCTATGCTCCAAAGGCATTCATCACTATATTTCATGTCCATCTACACAAGAACAAAACGTCCGAGCAAAGCACAAACACCGATATGTTACCGAAATGGGCCTCACCCTCCTATTCCACTCTCATATGCCTCTTTCGAAATGGGATGATGCTTTTGCGACTAGTGTCTACACCGTTAACCGGTTTCCTACGCCCGTTCTGCAAGGGGCTTCTCCTTTTCGATTGCTATATGGTCGTGACCCTGTCTACTCAATTTTTCATTCGTTTGGGTGTCAGGTTTATCCTTTTGTGTGCCCCTTTGCGGAACACAAGCTTGCTCCTCGGAGCATTCCTTGTATCTTTCTCAGCTATAGCTCTCATTACAATGGTTTTCGGTGCTTTAACCCTTCTACAGGCAAGGTTTTTGTCACTCGCCATGCCAGATTTGATAAGTTGTATTTTCCCTTTGCCTCAGCTTCTACTTCTGCGACGGGTTCTGCTTTCTCGATACCGGATGTCTCGATTTTTATAGATCCTGATAGTCTTTTCCTTATTATTCCGCCAACCTCTACTCCATAGGCACCCGCTTCATACTTGGGATCTTGTTCCACGCCTATCGGATGTCAACGTTGTTCGCTCCAAATAGGTTTATCGGTTGAAGTTTCGACCAGATGGTACAATTGATCACCATATGGCGCATCTTGTTGCTTAGGGGTTCTCGTAGATTTTGGGTTTTGATTTTGACCATACTTTTAGCCCTGTGGTCAAAGCCCCCACCGTTCGGACAGCTCTAGCCATTGCGATGATGCGTTCTTGGTCACTTCATCAGTTGGATGTCAAGAATGCTTTCCTAAATGGTGTTCTTGATACCCCAACAAAAATGGTGCAGCCTGTTGGCTATAAGGATCTAGTTCATCATGAGCATGTTTGTCGCTTGCGAAAGGCAATTTGTGGTCTTAAGCAGGCGTCTCGAGCCTGGTTTCAGCGGTTCAGTGCTTATTAGACTCTGCTTGGATTTCAGTGTAGCTATGCCGACACATCCTTTTTTGTTCTTTCCAGGGGTTCATCATTGCTTTATCTCTATGTTTATATCGATGACATTATCCTCACCGGAAATGATTCAACGCTTCTTCGCCTGTTCATTGATCAGACCCACAGAGAGTTTGCTATCAAGAATTTGGGTGCACTTCATTACTTTCTTGGTCTCGAAGTATCGCCTACTCTTTCAGGCTTACTTCTTGGACAAGAAAAGTATGCTCGGGATATACTTGCACGTGTTGGGATGACGGATGTTGTGCCAGTCTCTACTCCATTTGTCCATGTTTCACAGTTCCATAGTTCGACCAGTCCTCCATTCTAGAATCCGACCTTATAACCTTCATTGGTGGGAGCTCTATAATATTTGACTATGACTCGCTCTGATACCATGACAGAATGATTTTCCGTAATGAAATTTGTATTACTGACAATAATAAATAGAGTACAATAAGGAAAGCTAGTACAACTAGAACTCTAGTCTAGTCGTCAAGATAATATCAAATCTAATCAGAAACCTGATTTATTCTAACATTTACTAACTTATATTATAATAAATATGATTATATCTCACATAAAAATATTATTACTTGTATTGATGAAAGGTATGTTGAAGATGTTGATAAAAATGTAAGGTAACTTGTTGAAGGAAGAGTTTGCAAATTTTTAAAAAAAAGACCTTTCTTTTATAAGCGGGGAGGAATAGATGAATGACTACTAATATAAACAAAAAATCAAAATATATTGAGATTTCTTACTTTCATCACTTCATTATTCATTTTTGGAAAATGCTTAATTTTATTTGTAAAATTGTATGGGATTGTATAAACCTGACTTGTATTCATTCAAGATATCAACAGGTATATATACAAGAGTTTGATTACATAATAAGCAAAATTATGGTAATCCTAATCATATACAACTTTGGTTTTCCATAAATACTATTCCAACATCCCCCCAAGCTCATGGAGTTGGAGCGACATGAAGCTTGGACCGAAGAGTAGCAATACGAGTAGTACCAACGACCTTAGTAAAAACGTCAGCAATCTGGTCAAGTGAACGAACACGAAGGATTACCAAAGAACCATCTCCAACCTACTCAAGAACTAAATGATATTACTATTGACATCCTTAAAGCGATGATGAAAGATAGGATTGACCGATATATAAGTAGCACTAAGATTGCACACAACAAAATAGGTGGAGGAAAAAAAGAAGCATGAAGCTCAAGTAACAACTGTTAAAGTCAAGTGAGCTTAGTAATAGCAAGGGCAGTGACATGATATTTCACATCCGAGCTGAGATTAGCAACAACATGTTGTTTCCGAGAAGACGAACTAATGAGATTACCACCAAATAAAATAGCAAAACCATGTTGTGAACAACAATCATCACCATCAGATGGCCTACTAGAATCAGAATAAACAATAGGACGATGATCAGTACAAGGCCGAAGATAAAAAAAACAAAGGTAATTGAACCCTTCAAATAACATAAGATGTGCTTAACACCGGACTAGTGAAGCTCCGTGGGACTAATCATGAACTAGAAAACGCGATTAACTGTATAAGAAAAATCAGGAAGTGTAAGAAAAGGATCACCATCCAGTACCAGAAGAGATGTAGGTTTGACTGAAAAGGAAATTAGATTCTCATCAACCATTTTATTGCGGTTTATAAGATCATGAATGTACTTTTGTTGATATAAAATAGCACCATCCTTTTAGTGACTAAATTCAATGACCAAAAGATAGTGTAGAGGACAAAGGTCACGAAGAGCAAAAGTATCATTCAACTTCATAAGAAACTCAGAAATGGTAGTTGAAGAAGAACTAGGGATAGTCAGATCATTCACATAAACAAGGAGATAGAGAACAATCTTTCCTGGTCATCAAATAAAAAGCGTAGTGTCAAAATTACAAGACAAAAAGCCATATTCCTAAAGAAAAAAAAGGCTTCGTGAACCATGCTTGAGGCATTTTCTTAAGACCATAAAGGGCCTTATTTCGGATAAATACAAGATATGGACGAGTCTGACCTTGAAAGCCATGAGGATCCGAAGGGTATGGAGAGATAAAACTAAAGGCTTCATATTTAGATAGAGCGGGGGTGAGGTCGTGGTAGTAGGGGCAGGAGAAGAAGCAATCCATACTCAAGTCCAATGTGGTTTAATGCTAACCATAGTACTGGTACAAATCCACTGGGGCATGTATGGTGGAAGGAATATAATATAGTTGAAGTTATAGGATGCTCACTTTCCTGCATAGGGATCTAGTGATATCCCCTGTGCACATCAATAGAACATTTAACTGGGTAATTGGCAAGGGCATCTACCTTCCGTTCAATGACCGACATCGGGTAGCAATCATAGGAGGTTATTAAGAATCTACATTAACGCTGGCGCTGTCTGTGGAGATCATTGATCTGCACCTAAATGCATGTGTCAACTAATGCATTTAACACGCTTGTTATTATGGTTTTGTTGATTGTTGCTAGTTTTAGTTAAGTTTACATTACAAAGGGTTTAAATGATTCTTGTTGGTTTTCTTTTCTAAATTCCTATTTTTTGGACTTAATTGGATCTAGTGGACACTATGTTCTCACGAGCACCTAGATATTTTTTGTGAGCTTATTTGTAGGTTGCTTGTGAGCACTTTGACATAGTTCTGTAGAAGGTCATCTTCGAGAGTGGTAGTGGATGTTAGAAGGCTATCTAGAAGGGTGTTAGTAGATATTAGAAGGACATCCGTAAGGGTGGTAGTAGATAAAATCAAGCCAAGAAGAAGAAGGAAGTTGAGTCCAACAATTGAAGAGTTGGGGAGCTTGTGCCAGCCACCACGAGTCATTCCAGCCAACACGGCCCATTCTAGGGGCCCTTGGCATTGACCATCAGATTCAACATGACCCGCGCATATGAAAAGACCCATGCGGCTAAGTATTGGCATGGGCTTTGCCATTTAACACGGCATGTGTCGTTCCAAAGTCAATATTTCGAAGACCAACCCATGGGGGTGTGAAGCATTACATACCTCACCATCAGTTTGCTCAGAAATCGACTCCCAGCCAATGGCCCGAAAAGATAGACACAGCCCACGTTGTTCAGAAGAGGAAAATCATGCATTCTGTCGGTGTCCCATGAAAATTCACACAGCTTGTGTCTTTTAACTGATCAAGCAAGAGTCCAAACCAGAAGCCTGGTATGAATGGCGCATCCGTACACTCAGACCAGCTGAGAAGAAGCCCCAGCCATTGGCCCGTGTTGAATGACACGGGTAGTGCCAAGCAACTCCAACATGGGGTCGTGTTCTATAGAACAACTCGTGCCGATGGCTGCTAGATTTTAGGTAAGCTTTTGGGCCTTTTTTTATGGACCAATCCCTTACTACTATAAATAGGAGCCTATATCTATTAGGAATAAAAATATTGGAAGTTTTGGATAAATTTTGGGTTAAAGTTTTGAGTTGTTTTTCATCCTTCTAATAGTAGGTAGAAAAAGAAAGGAACTAAAACTTCTTTCTATTTTATTTCTTTCTCCTTCTTTTTTCCCAAGGGCATTGAATCGAATGAAATACTTGGGTTCAATGCCTAGGGAGTAGTGATTTATCTTGGGAATCTATATTTGTATTCATGACTTAGTAGTTATTTTGTGAGATTCTAGATCTATCTATCATATTATGTTTATGAACATCATGTTGGCTTGTTCTTCACATTCTTGTTATTTCCCTGATTGTTACACCATGTTGGCATACACCTTAGTCTACTTTCATGTTGGCGTATTTATTGATATCCCACGGGGAATGAAACCCATATGTAATAGGAGTATGTCCAGGACCGTATGAGTGTATGCATGTGAGTCACCGATTCAACATTACGATGACCGTACACTAGTCTTAGCTAGCAAGTTAGCCTGAAGGGCTGCATATAGAGATAGCAAAGTAGTAACTAGGATTAGCATATTTCGCAAACTTAATGTCAAAGATAAGGTGCCTATCCTTTTTCCTCTGTTGACCTAGAGAGAAGCATTCATAGTGGAGTGCCCAGGACGTAATGATATGGGGGGGGGGAATCAGATCAACATAGCAGGCAAGGACGTTTTCTCACTACCCTAATTACGGAGGTAGTGCCGATGGAAGAATTTACAATAGCATCCTACATGATGCAGCAAGCTATCTGATTGCAACCACTTTGGTAGCCGCAACCACAGTGTGGTTTAAGAATCTGGAATATGAGGCCATTGATAGTTTCAGTCAACTAGAATGGAAGTTCCCGGCCCATTTTATGTAGAGGTAGAAGTTCCTGAAGATAAGGTCTAAGCTTTTGGCGATCATGGAGAAGCCAACAGATACACTGTCAGGTTACCAGGAAAGGTTTACCGATGTGGCAAACAAGGTAGAGGAGAAAAGCAACCAGTTCCTCATAGACACGTTCATAAATGGCTTGAGGCATGAATTGTTGTTCAGGTACTGCACCCTGGACCCAAAAAATAATTAATGAGCTGATGAGGAGATTTGGAAATTTTAGCAAGGCTGACTTGACCGAAAAGAGAAGAAAGGAAACCCAGGTCGACCACGATCAGTAGAAGATGGGGATAGACGATGATGACATGTCAAAGAAAAGAGGGTGTGTCCAGGAGAACAGGCCTGAGAGGGCAGAGAGAACCTTCACAACCCTTATAAAAACACCCAAGGAAATCTTTGCCCTGCTGGCAGCAAAGGGCATATTGGATTTCTCACCAAAGATAGAGGCTCACCCCAGTAAAAAAAGTAAATCTTGTTTATGTGATTATAATGATGACCATGTTCAGGATACGAACGAGGGAATACACCTGGAGCATAACATAGAGGACTTTGTGTAGAGCGGAGAACGAGCGAACTTGGAAAAAATTCAGGAACCTACAACAAGGCCTCGTATCAGAGCAAGAATAAATACACAGGTTCTCGTAAGCAGCTTGTCGGTCATAGTAGATCAAGGAGCCCGGACCAGGACCAGGACTGAGGCCAAAATAAAATAAATGAGGTTGCTAGAGCTGAGGTTAGGGAAGAAAGAGGTAAAAAGGAGTGAGAGAACATCCACATGGCGGACAGCAGGAGTAAAAGTGATGGATACATATCTCATCATAGGAAAAAGCATTGTAGGAAGGACCGAGTCTCAGCGGAAAGCATGTTATAGGATGACGCCACAACCAACGTCGCCGGACAAGAAACTGGGTATGAACGAAACAATAACATTTGGTGTGGATGATCCGATATTGGACAAGGTGTCTGGTGGTGATGCAGTAGTGATAATAGTCTGGGTGATGGACAGGAGGATTCATCGGGCACATGTAAATGGTGGAAGCTCTGCTGAAATTATGTATTGGCACTACTTTGAAAAGCTGGATAAAAGACCAGGAGAAAGTTGGAACCAATGGATACTCCACTGTTGGATTTCGCAGACAAGACCGTGTTACCAAAAGGGACCATTCTCCTCCCAGTGTGGATGAGAGAAAGAGACAGGAGCAAGACTATGAATATGGAGTTCATTGTTGTGAAGGAAAACATCACGTACAATATAATACTGGGTAGGTCAGCTCTAGCGCTGTTAAAAGGGATAGTGTTGACCCTGCACCTACTTTTGAAATTCCCAACTAAAGGAGGAGTAGCTATGGTCAGGGGAGATCAACAAAAAATGAGACAGTGTCACGGAATTTCTAATAGCAAGCGGAAGCGAGGAGTTGGGGACTTAGGCCAGGAGCAACAGGCCAGTAAAGCCAAGACTGTTAAAATGAATGGAAACAAGGATGACTCATCGAAGCTAGGCGCAGAAGTGCAGGCAGTGTAGTTGAGAAAAGACCAGTCGATGCAGGTGGGGGCATCCCTCCACCGGACATAAGAAAGAATCTTGTGAAAGTGTAGATGGAGAACAAGCACGCTTTCTCCTGGATGCCTGATGATATGACGAGAGTCTCCATGGAAATTAGCTATCATGAGCTAAAATTAGTCTGTCTCATAAACCTGTCAAGCAAAAAATAAGGATGTTGTGTAGTGAGAGGAACAAGGCAGTTAACAAGGACTTGAACAAAACCCATCACAAGGATTGCTACCCGTTGTTGGTCATTGAACGGAAGGTAGATGCCCTTGAAAATTACCTAGTTAAATGTTCTATTGATGTGCACGGGGGATATCACTAGATCCCCATAGAGGAAAGTGATACAGAAAAAACAACATTCATAACTGAGAAGGAGCTTATTGATACCGGATTATGCCTTTCGGTCATAAAAACACTGGGGCCACATACCAGATGGTGGTGGACAACATTTTTCAATAGAAAATTGGGAGGAATTAAGAGGTATACATAGATGACGTGGTGATTAAAAGCACCCAGCATGGGACCTTTGTGGAGTATGTTAGAAAAATGCTGACATGGTTCAGGGGGACAGGAATGATGCTGAACCCAGCCAAATGTCAATTTTGGGTGGTGTAGGAAAGCTCCTAGGCCATATGGTGTCAAATGAGGGGTTACAGGAGAACCCCAAAAAGGTGAAGAAAATTTTGGAGATGAAATCTCCAAGTACTTCTAAGGATGTGCAGAGCTTGAATGGGAAACTGGAAGCCATGAATTGCTTCATGTCTTGTGCAGTATAGAGGGCACTACCTTTCTTCAAAACACTAAAGGGAAATGTAGACGAAGGGGATTGTACAGTGGGGAGAGTAGGAAGAGAAAGCATTTGAAGAACTTAAATCTCACCTGAAGGACCATCCCCCCATGACCAGCTCGCAAAAGGGGGAGACCGTGTACCTGTATGTGGCAGTGAGCGAGGAAGTAGTCAGTGGCGCACTGATCAGGGAGGAAAACAAAGTGTAATGGCCTGTGCACTTTGTAAGATGGCCTTATGGGGCCTTCCACAAGGGGTACAAGAGCCAAGAAAATCTTTCATTAGCCCTGGTCCATGCAGCAACAAGGCTTAAACTGTACTTCTAGGCACATCTGTGATAGAATTGACCAACCAACCGTTGAAAGCAATACTGACTAGGCTAGAGGCTTTAGGAGATGAGTGAAGTGGGTAGTAGAACTAGGAGAACACTCCGTTGAATATGCCCTATAAAAAATAATAAAAGGCCAGATAATTTCTTATTTCCTAGATTTAATTACCAAGGAAGTTGAGGTAAGAACAGTGGAGGCATAGAGCATTGTGCAGACCATGGCCGGGACGGGAAAACAGACATTAACATATGGAAATTGTATATGGATGGAGAATCCAAGGTGGAAGTAGTCGGAAAAAGCCTGGTGATATCCAAACTGGAAGGCATAGAGGTGACCTATGCCCTGCATTTTAGATTTTCCTGCTTGAATAATGAGGCAAAATATGAAGCATTGATTGTAAGCATAGAGATAGCTAGGAAGTTAGGAGAAAGAAAGATGCAAGCTCATGGGGATTTGATGCTGGTGGCAAACCAATATAATTTGAAGTACGTTGCCAAGGATTCGACAATGATGAAATATTGAGACAAGGTCAGGAGTTTGGTGGAAGAATTTGAAGAGTTTTATATCACGAGAGTGCCGAGGTCACGGAACAAAGGAGCTGAAGTGCTGAGTAAGTTGGAATCTTTCACACATTCACACATAAAAAAAGTTCATCCTGGTCGAAGAGATGGCCAAGAAAATCGACTAGCGCTGAGCTAGTTGGAGCAATACAGAGTCCAGCGACCAACTGGACAACACCCATACGTAACTACTTGAAGCATGAAACGCTACCAGGAAAGAAAAGAAGGCAAGAATAGTAAAGAGTAAAGCATTATAGTATGCTATGAAGAAAGGTTTGCTATACAATAGGGGTCACACAGAGTCGTGGCTCAGATACGCAAAGCTCGAGTGGGCGAATAAGGTCCTCAGAGAGATACATTAAGGAATCTGTGGAAGCCACCAAGGACTAAGAATTGTCATGCTGCGAGTAGTTCAAGCAAGATATTATTGGCCAACCATGAAGGCAGATGCAGAAAAGATGGTTAGAAAATGTCACATTATTCGGAAGCACGCCAGGGTACAGAGGCTCCTTGCAAAAGAAATAACCATCATTAGGTCCCCTTGGCCTTTCCCGAAGTAGAGAATCAACATTGAAAGACTGTTCCCTGAGGAAGCAGGAAGGAAGAGGTTCTTTATGGTTGGAATTGATCATTTCACCAAATGGGTGGAAGCCGAAGTTGTAGCTGCTATAACAGGGAAGAAAATTGCAAAATTCGCATGAAGAAGCATAGTCTACAGGTTTGGAAGACCACAGGTGATAGTGAGTGACAACTGAAAGCAACTTGTCAATGAGCCTTTACAGTGTTGGTGCGCTAGCCTAAACATAAGGCAGTTGTTCACGCCATTGGATCATCCCTAGGAAAATGGTCAAATAGAGGTGATAAATAGAACAATAGTCCAGGGACTGAAGAGAAGGTTGGGCAAGGCAAAAAGATATTCGGGGAAGAGTTGGTAAGTGTGCTATCGGAATATAAAACCACACCAAGGACACCCACTAGGGAATCCCCTTACGGGCTATGCTTTGGGACGGAAACCATCATCCCACCAGAGGTCACCATAACCAGCAGAAATGTGAGCAAACTGATGGACCAGGGAGAAAATTGTGTTGAAGGAGGCCGCATATAAGTCTTGGATAGAATAGCACTACAACAATAAGGTCAGGCCCAGATCCTCAAAAGCAGGAGACCTCGCGCTAAGAAGAAATGAAACTAGTGAAGCTCATAGTTATAGGAAGCTAGATGAATAATGGGAAGACCCCTACTAAGTAATCGAGGTGCTGGGGAACGGAGGTTACCACTGGAAATGCTAGATGGGAGGCCAAATTCTTGTACCTGGAACATTGCCCCCCTGAGAAAGTACTATGCATAGACTGCTACTACTCTAGGAATATGTACATTTGTATTTAAACAGCTTAATGTTTTTGAAGGGTGAGACGGGAATCATGAAGGGATCAAATCATTTGTCAACCCATAAGGGGAATGATCCAAAGGAAATCTCAGTATATGTCCCCGTCCTTTTGCTGACTTTTGAAGTTTTAATGCAGGAAGGAAAGACGACCAAAACAACACCTTTAAATGACAAAGATCGAGGCAAAAAAAATGCACCTCTGGGTTTCGAAAGCCAACAAATTGCATACTAGTTCCTGAAGGCCAAAAAGAGCTTTGGCACCACGATGGCTGTAGAGCGATGAGCCGGACCGTAAGGCTAAGAAAATACAACTCTGGCTTAAGACAACAAGAAAATTGCAGGCCAGGTCCTTAAGGCCAAAACAAATAGCTTCGGCACCACGACAGCCATAAAGCAACGAGCTGGATCGCCAAGCAAAAAAATGCAACTCTATCTTACGAAATCTAGTGAATTACAGGTCAGGTCCTAAATGCCAAAAAAAATAGCTCCGGCACCAGGATGTGCCGTAGAGCGATGAGCCAGACCACCAGGCCAAAAAATGAAACTCTAGCTTATGTAAGAAATTGCAGGCCTAGTTTTGAAGGCCAAAAAATAGATCCACCACCACGACAACCATAGAGAGATGAGCCAGACCACTAGGCTGAAAAATTCAACTCTGGCATAGAATAGACAGTGAATTGGAGGTCGAGTCCTAAAGGCCAAAACAAATAGCTTCAGCACCACGATGACCATAGAGCGACGACCCGGATGGCTTTGCCAAAAAAATTCAAATCTGGCTTATGACAACCAGAAAATTGTAGGTCGGGTCCTGCAGGCCACAACAAATAGCTCCGGTACCCCGACGATCGTAGAGTGACAAGCTGGATGTAGAAAGAGCATCAGGCTCAGCCAAGGCACGGTCTGGATCCAAACGATCTAGCTCATTGAGCATTATGTCTGGGTGCCACTTGGAAAAGTACTCGGTGAATCTGTGTTCACGAAAAGAAACAAAAGCCTAACCCAGGCTCACACACAGCTTCTCCTCATCTTCGATATGGGAGTATAGCTCGATACCCTTCATCATGGTCTAGCCCAGCATCTCGGAAGCTTTGTGACTCTGCACCATATGGTAATAAAGTCTTAGGAAGATGAGGGTGAAAGCCCAATTGAAAAAATCCTATAGCTCTACAATCTTAGCTTCGGCCTTGTCCAAGGACGCTTGCAGGGAGCCAGAAACTCCCTTCTCCTACTCCAAATCCTACTCAAGCTCAGAGAACCAATGTGCTTTTCTTGCTAGGTTGGAATTCAATAACTTTAGAGAGACAATCTCACGCTGGAGTTCGCTAACTTCATGATGCATGTTGTCAAACTCCAGTTGCATGGCTTTAGCTGAGCAGAGGACCTAAGACAGCCAAGATAATAAAGAGCTAAGAAAGATTATCTCAATATCCAAAAGCTAAGTGACAAAGATATAAAATAGATAAGAATACCTCTAGTGCAGCGGACATGGAGCGGTCAGCAATGGAAGGAGTCCCAAATGGGTTTTTCAAGGCATCTAGGGGCCTTAAGAAAGGAGACCCCTTATCTCCTATTCTTTTTAATCTTATTACATAGGTTCTTAAGAGAGGGTCAAAATACATGTTTGCTAATAATCTATTGGACTCTTTTCGAACCCCTGGTACAGCAATGATTTCATATCTTTCATATGCTGATGATACTGTTATTTTCTTAAGGGCCACATCTAAATCCCTCAAAAACTTAATTAAATTTTTAACTGTCTATGAAAGAGCCACTGGACAGAGGGTGAATTACAGTAAAAGTGCTTTTTATGTGGGAAATAAAACTAGTTCAGTAACTAGGGACAGAATCTGTAATGCTACAAAAATGACACAGGGATTCTTTCCTTTCCAATATCTGGGAGTAACTATCTTTAAAGGAAGGAAACTAAATGTATATTTTCAAACCCTGGTTGAGAAAATGAATGCTAGGATTCAAAACTGGAATAATAAGACTCTTAATCAAGCTGGTAGAGTAACTCTAGTTAAATATGTGTTGTCTGCCATTCCTCAGCACACTTGGTGCGTTATGGCTCCCACTGCATCAGTTATCCATACAATTGAGCAGTTAGGGCTAGATTTTATATGGGGTGTTAATAAGGATGGATCTCAGAAAAGGCATTGGAGGGGATGGCAGGGTTTGAGCTACCCTCATCAGGAAAATGGCCTTCACTTGAGAAATTTCTCTCATGTTCTGGATAGTTTTGCTCTTAAGCTGTGGTGGAAGCTGCAGATGGGCACCACCCTGTGGTCTAAATTGTTGTGGTCCTTACCAAATTCAGCTAGGAAATCGGACCCTTGGAAAAGAAATTTGAAAATATCATCAATTGCCTTGCAAAACTCTTTCATCCTTATTGGTAAGGGTAGTTGTAACTTTTGGACTGCCAACTGGACCAAATTAGGTTGTTTAGCTGATTTATGGTGCACTGATATGGAAATCCCCCACCCATATATCACGGTTAAGGAATTTAGTGTCCAAAAGAATCAAATCATTGATGATCTTACTCTAGGATTAGATACCTATGTGTGCTCATGTATTATGCAAGACATTGTTTTTACTGATATGCAGGACAAACTGATATGGAAGCCCACGAAGACTGGTAAGTTCTCTGTCTCATCTTCATATGATCTGTTGAGAAATAGCAGATCACAATCATCCTCCCTCATCAAGGTATGGAATAAACTTTTGCCTCCCAAGGTGTCTCTTTTCTGTTGGAGGTTGTTAAATAATACTCTCCCTTTGGATGATACTCTGGAAAGGATTGGAATTGCAAATACATCTCGATGCTCTCTCTGCCTGATAGCTGCTGAGTCTAGGAATCACTTGTTCAATCTTTGTCCACTTTCTGTTAGTCTATGGTCATATGCATATCAGCTGCTGGATGTTACAAACCCTGATTTCCAAACCATCTTTGATAAACTTTCTTGGTCTTGGTCCTTCAGCCTAGCTTCTAAGACAAAAAACAAATTTTACCATATCATACCTTCACTAATATGCTTCATAATTTGGAAGGCTAGATGTTCTTTCATGTATGATAATAAAAAACCGAGCCTACAGAGAATGATAGCAGACCTTCACAGATTCCTAGTTGATATATTCACAGTTAATCCTCAGAAAATATACTCGGACTGTGATTTACTTTCTGCAAAAGGATTACTGCCTGTGTTTAAAATACCAAGATTAAAAATAATCAGGATCATAAAATGGAAGCCTCCGGATGTGGGATATACTGTCAATACTGATGCGGCATATAGGCCACTCCATTCCTCAATGGCTGGGTATATAGTTAGAAACTCTGAACGTATGGAAGTATATGTTGGAGCACAAAACATGCCAATGATAGCAGATGCTATGGAGGCTGAACTTTCGGCTGCTATTACTGCTGTGGAGATATGTATTGAACATAACTTCTTACCACTGATTATACAAACTGATTGTCTTCAGGTTTGTGCTCTTATTGCTAAGGAGGCATCTTGGCCATGGAAACTAACAAACCAGTTTTGGAGATTGAAGAAGCTGATCCAGCAACACAATCTCACTCTCGTCCATATTTTCAGAGAGCAGAACAAGCCTGCTCATGCGTTGGCTAAGATGGCAATGGAGCTGGGAGTTAGCAGCAGGAAGGTTTGGACCTGGAATGACCTGAATGGAGAGGTAAAAGCAGCTATGATTGGAGATAAACTAGGCATGCCTGATCTTAGGGTATAGTTCATCCTATGCTCTATGAGGATCTTCTGCTTCTCGACGAGGGATGCCTACTTTTGGTTAATTTACATTTGTTCGGTCTGCGGACAATGTATACTTTTGTATAGTTTCTCGATTATCTGGCCACCATGGGATTCACACGGGGGTGGAAATCCCAGTGGTGGAAACATAATCCGTGAATCACAAGGCACTTCAGTCGCCACTTCGCGACCGTTATGCCTACATAGCACATAGTAACTTGTAACGATACGCTACAGGGTTAATTTTTGGTACGACGGTTTGGGGAGCCGAATAAACACCCCCCACCGATAGGTGGCTTATTTTAAAAAAAGACTATAATGTTGTTTACTATTTCAATATTAATTTAATTAAAAAATATATTTTATTTTCTATTTATATATATATATAATTGAATAATATATATTTTATAATTAATAATAATGAAAAATTTCTTCTAACAGACTCACATTTAGACAATCATAAAAAACCTCGTTTCAATAATTTTTAGGGTTAAATTATAATTATTTATATATTGCAATACATTTAAAAAGTTTTTCAAATTTATAGAAATTTCGTTGCAATGAATAAAAACATACATCAAATCATCCTATTAGTTACATTAATTATAAAATGACATCGTCTAACGATTATTCAGTTTTAAATAAGACTTTGTGATAATAATGATAACATTATTAGATTGATTTATTTAACAAGAGGTGAAATCTTAAAGTAACTTTACTCAAATGTCATAAAAACATTTCAAACTAAAAAATATTTTGTTATTAAGAAGTGAAAAATTTGATCTACGTAAATAAAGAAAATTTTAATTTTATTTGAAATCTTGACTTTTAATTATTTTCGCAAAATTTATTCAGTTTTCTCTTCAAGCAAATACCAAGACCGCAGATTGTCATAAGCTTGATTGATGCAATTGAGAAAGTTTCAGTGTTCTTTTCAAATTTCAAAAGTTTTGTTTTGTTATGTGGCATTTGAAAGAGAGAGGAAACTAACATGATTCCCTACTGGTATATCAAAAGAATTTTCATGCACAAATAAAATTAGTATTGAAAATAAAATTCTTTTGATGAATTTTTTTGAGCAAGTGTAAAAATAGTACAATTTAAATAGGGATTATGCTCAAATGTCATCAAGAATATTGAATTAGTCAAAAGAAAAACCTTGAATCTGAAAGAGGCATTTTGAAGATCAGTAAAGAACATTTTGGAAACCAAAATGTATTAAATGCAGTAATTATTCAGCATTAAACACATTAAATTAAATATAGAAATTATTTTTTTATTTTTTATTATTTAAACTGATGTGGCAAGTTATGGGAGTACCACTTGTCAAAATGGTTGCTCTTTTAGTTAATATGGGAACAAAAAAATCAACTTTTAGAGGGAAGGGTATTTTTGTTATTTTAACTCTAGTCAACACATAAATTATGAGTCAATGCAGGAACAGTGACAAAAGGCTATATCGGTACAATTCCCCGTAAAGTTAGGGTTATTTTGGCACTTTATAATTTTACAGGGTTATATTTGTATTTTCAACCTAAAGTTCGGGTTAGAAATGTATTTTACCCAAGATATTTTTACTTTGATTATTTAAAAAATGAGGTAAATAGTAGGCCTTTATTTTTTTTGGAAAACTAGGTTTTAAAAAAAACGTCTGAGTCACCATGGTGTTGTTTCCCTTTTCGTTTAATTGAAAAGGCACCAATATCAACCTATATTCATCAATCTTCGATGGGTTGAAGGAAACTTGTTCTCCGACGTTGTCACGTCATCTTTCATTGACCGAAACCTCAGCCAACTTGTAACTGAACTCGATCACTGCTGAAAAAGTAAACTTCCATATAAGGTTACAATTTTGACCATTTTGCTTAAAACCTTGAAATATCTTACAAGGATACAAAATATTCTAAGTTCAAATCTTATTTCCTTTATGTTCAGGTTGAGAAAAGGCCACCTCTCGAACTTGTGAATGGGGGGGGGGGACAATTTTGGATTTGTTGCAAGAGTTTGAAAAGGATTTTGGTAAAGCAAAGAGGAAATCAAAAACTAATGGGAGTTGGAAAAAAATGTCATTTTTCTTCGACCTTCTGTATTGGGCCTCATTAAAGATGTGACATTGTTTAGATGTGATACATATTTAGAAAAATATGTGTGACAACTTGATTGGTATCTTGCTTAATATCCAAGGAAAAAACAAAGGATGGTGTGAAAGTTAGATAAGATTCAGTAGAAATGAGTATTAGACAAAGTCTAGCACTGGAGAAGAAAGGTGAGGGGACGTACTTGCCTCACACGTGTTATTCGTTGTCTGAAGTGGAGTAAATGTTTAATATGCTCAATTTTGAAAGGTATCAAGGTCCTCACAGGATACAATTCAAAGGTGAGCAATCTCGTAGCCGCATGTGACGATTTACGATTTAGGGTATGAAATCTCATGATACTCACTGCTTGAAGGATGACCTACCAGTTGAATTCAGATAAATCTTAATACTAATATTAGAAAATTCATTACACGGCTATGCCACTTTTTCAAAGCAATGTGTTGTAAAGATATCAGCCGTTGGAAGTTGCTGTAGTTACAGGATGAAATAATCATTTTACTTTGTGAGTTAGAGATGTACTTTCACCCCTCATTTTAAAAAATATAATGGTATATTTGTTTGTGCAAGTGGTACATTAAATAAATCTTTCTGGTCCATACGTGTAGTGGTTACGCAATTAATTAAATCTAATTTAGCGTGTTAGGAATTAAAATGTGTTAGGAATTAATTAAATCTAATTTAGTGGAAAATCAATTAGTTAACCCCCTATTTCCTGCATGTATTTAATTTGAATCTATCTACGAGTTTAGATTACATTTGAAGGGTGCTCTACCGGCGGATTCGATCAATCACGGAGACGAGAATCCCATATGTGATTCCTCTATATGTATCCACATAGCACGATCGGATCACCTACACCGCCATCAGCTTAGAACGTTGATCAGCATGCAAAGACTCAGCCTTTCTTCTTCTCTTTACAGTGAAGTTTATTTTCTTAGAATTGTTTGGATTATTTTCGTTTCTGTCATTCCAGACGGTCAGTGTTCTAATAATGTCATACTGAACATTTTTGTAAAAATATATATTCCTACATAATAGTCATTAATCCAAGAAACTCTTATCCAAGTCAATCCGGGCTTAGACTAATTAGACTCATTGAGTTCTAAACTCAATTCTCATATAATTACTATCCGGGTTCCTAGCCCAATAGTGTTTTCTTTTATCCAATTTTTATGCCTTGTGTGTGACCATATAGGTTCAGTCATAATAATCTGCAAGTCCAATATAATTGATGCTAGCTGATTGAAAATGCATATTCCTATTACTCAAAATAACCGAATTAATCATCTCCGTAATTAATCCTCCAACTACATATGAAAAATGCATATTGACTGAAGAACACTATTCCAACGATCTCTCACTTGCCCTTTAGAACAAGTGTGCATTCGTATTCCTTTATCACTTAATGTTTTCATCTGAACATAAGGTAAGATAACTTGTCATCCTTATCAAGTTCAAATGCATTTCTTGAATCTTTAATTCATATGAGCACGACCATGCATTTTATAATTTCAAATCTCCAAGAGGCCCATAAGGCAACAATCTTATGTAAATGAGAGGAAAATTTCACTCTTGTACATTTAAGTTTTCTCCACTCGATTAATGGAAACCCAAGAACTGCCTTTATAGTCTTATTTTACAGTGCGACGTTTGACGGCCTCAAGGTACGCCAATCCACAAGCAAGCAAACACTAAATTACTCAAGTATAAGGAATACAATCGTATAGTCAATGAGACATACTTATGACATTATGAATATCTTAAAGTATTCTCGTGGCAGGTCTGTCCAATACAGGTTTCCAACTTGCATCCATGCAATCGATTCATAACATCCCACATCTTTCAGCAAATGAAATAGCGCTGTGAATCAACTTGCAAACTAGATTTCTTCAGTCATGAAGGTCCACTCTCAATGACCTAAACTAGGGACATAATCAATCTTACACTCCACGGTGAACATCGTTTCATTCACCAAAATAATCTGCAAATTTTATAGATGAGATTAATACAGTAGCAAGTAGAGTCGATCCCACGAGAAACTTAGCAATAACTAAAATAAAAATACCTATTAATGTAGAACAAATTTGGTGTAGCCACCACGCCTTAATTTTCAAGATTTTATCTAAAACTAATAATGCAAAGTAACTAATATAAATTATGAAATACTAAAAAAACTAAAAAAATATAAATCTATAAAAATATATGAATAAAGATATTGGCTCGGAATAACTCACATTAATTAAACATCGATCACAGGCGCAATGATGAATCAATTCGTATGAATTTATCAGTTATGGGAAAGTAGTTATGCTTAACTCTCCCAATTCTTTCTTACCTTGTCGACGACAATTGACCAATTATAATTAATCAATTATTTCTCTTACCAAGATGCCCCCGGAAAGTATTCGCTAAACCAGATACACACATCGATAGCATTAAGAATCAAAAGAACCTGATATAGCAATTACTAAAGTAAAAACAAATAGTAATGCACACTTAATTGTTCCCCATCTTGCTATTACAGTCTTCGCTAGTTAGCTGTTTTTTCACAAGAACTCGCTACTTACTAACCATTTCCAACGATTACGCATTGGTAGAATTAGATAGCATTATCCCAATAATATTCAAGTTGATCAGGTTTAAACATATCAAGAATAAATTAAAACAAGAATAATCAAGAACACATAAGAATCAATTATAAAACAATTAGATCTCACGATTCATAAACTAATGCTTGTTATTTCATGCCGATAAATAAATTAGTTAATGATAATGATTAAACAAAACAAATAAAGAACATATGAAATAAACATAACTAATCTAATAATGATAAGATTTAAGCAAACCGTGACAAACTGATGCTTACTGAATTCATCATGCATGCGCAAGGAAATCAACGTGAGCATATCCAGATGATAAATTGAATCCAAATAATTCTATGCTCCCAGTAGTTAACATCAGCCGCAGGAATGAACAAAACCTAAAACCAATATGGTATTATTACTGGGGTTAAATATTTTTCTAACCATGCAAAAGCGCCAATATAACCTTGCAAAATAAAAAAATGTCAAAATAACTCTAACTTTATAATGTATGTGCCAATCTAACCTTGGAAGACATTGACTCCAATAGTCAACATCGGAATTGACTGGATTTTAAGGAAATGACAAATTTACCCTCAAATTAAAAAAAATAAAAAAGGAAAAAAACTCTTATTTCTTTGTTTTTAATTCCGGGGTAAATTCGTCATATCCTTAAAATCCGGCCAATTCTGGTGTTGACTATTGAAGTCAATGGCTCCCAGGGTTAGATTGACACATACATCATAAAGTTGGGGTTATCTTGACACTTTCTCATTTTGCAGGGTTATATTGGCACTTTCAGCATAAAAGTAGGGTTATTTTAGCACTTTACTCTATTACTAAACTACTCCAACATCATATCTGTGTGTCTCTCGCAAACCCTCAGTTATTATGTATACCGTGCGGCAGCCTAATTACACAAAATCGAATCCCAATCTAATTCAGACTCTTCTTTCGTAAAGAAAATAAATAAATATATATTCTAACTCTAATTAACTAATTCCTAAAATTAAGGAATTTCAAATGGAAACACATAACACAATCCTCATCAATATGGAAAGTGAATATCTTTATCTTCTTCAAATTCATATCTCTTCAATGATTCGCTTTTCACCCCATAACTTCAGCAATTCTTCCTCTCTTCCTCATCCCTGGAATATTGTATTATTAAATAAGAACATTTTCCATTGAAACACATCGCCTCATTAAAAACCTTAACCTGGAAAACCTAGTGGAAAAAACCGCTGGTTAAGGGAAAAAGAGTACAATGTATAGCCCCATCTCAGTTCTTCACAATCCATGAATTCCTGCACCAAAAACACCTAAAAGTGCAAATTATATTTCAATAAAATCATTATAATCCCACAAAATATGAACACAATATATCACATCACTCCAGTTCACTAAACATGGTTTTATTATCCAAGACACATTCTTGATAACCTATTTGGAGATGTAAATTGATTTTGGACTTTCATTCAACACTAAACCAAGTTAAATGAATATGAAATGATAATTTCATAATATGTTAAATGGTTCAATCTTCATTGTCTAAAATCACAAATTTATGATAACTAGAACATCACAGAAACCACAACCACTATCCAAAGTGCTAGATTCCTATCACAAATGTGTGAGCTCTAGGCTTCATCTGTGGAAGAGGTTTAGATTCCGAATTGAAAATTTGTTATCCTTGCTCACTTGCATATCACAAATTCACCATTCTCAAAATATTCTCAAAGAATGCGAAATTTCTGAGGACAAATTTGAACTAATTGGGTTCCATTGGCTTATTTTGCCTAAGAGCTTACTCTACCATTATCTCAATGGAGAGTCACCGAGTCAGCTAAGACAAGGACTACATCAAGTTCAGTGATGAATTTCCAAATTCAAACACCTTCTTATGCAACTTCCAAATCAGCAATGTACTGAGCTTATCATTTTTCACAATCAACTCATTTTCACTATAGACCCCGAAATTTATCTTTAGTCCATTTCAGGCACTAAAACATTTTCTTGGCTGCACACCAATGCTCCTCACTATTTTATATATCATCGTCGTGCTTGAAGCATAAGAGATATAATTATGAGTACATATCATAACAAACATACTAGACCCTCTAACATATGCATAAGCGATCATACACATTCTCTTTTGCTTATCGGTTTTCGATAAACATCGAGTCTTGATATGAGTCATGCCCTGAATTATGGGTAGAAAATCTTTCACGATCCTTCAATATTGAACCTATCAAACACTTACTAGCCTTACCTAGTAAGTGTTTTGTCTAGGTCAATCATCCTTTTTGATCTACCTGTGTAGATCTTGATGCCCAAGATGTACTTTGCTTCTTCTAAGTCATTAATCGCAAAAAACTTTCCGAACTAAGTCTTCGTAGACTCCAACTTCAGTTAGTCATTTCCAATATCATCGACAAAGAGGAGGATTCATAGGTAGGATTCAATATTTCTCCCACTAACCTTCTTGTATACACAAGATTCCTTAACATTTCGTAGAATGCCTATCTCTTAATTGCTTAATTGAAATGTATGTTCCAACTCCTCGATAGTTGCTTCAATCCATGATTAGACCTCTGAATCTTGCATATTTTCCCAGCTATTTTGGCATATAAACCCTTAGATTGTATTACATACACATCTTCTTCCAAACTCCAATTCAGAAAGATCCTCCATTTTCTATATCTCAAAATTAGAATGAGCTGCAATTGCTAGGATAATTCAAATAAACTAAAGCATTACAACTGGAGAAAAGGTTGTTTATACCCTTTAACTACAAGTCTATCCTTGAAAACATAAATGTCTTGTTTCATTTTTAAGACCATCATTTTAGTCTTACTCTTTTAGTAATTCAAACCAAATTCCAAACTTGGTTCTCATACATAGAGTCTATTCCAAATTTCATGGCCTATAGCCATTTTGCAGAGTTAGGGCTTGTCAAAGCTTAACTTTAAGTCATAGGTTCATCACTTTCTATAAGTATGATTTCAAAGTTTTCAGTCGCAGGGACATAAATGTACCTTCGTCCAAATCCTATACATTTTTGACTAACTTGGGGCATGAGCATTTTCAATAGTCTCTAAGATTGTTCTCATATTCATATTCATCACTTCACATGAAGGGATCAATGTTTACAGAACTGATTGTTGCTCACCTCAAAACTTATTGAGTTTTAAATTCCTCTCACTTGTCATTTTGGAAAGATGACACTTCTCCAAAAGGACACATTCTCGAGCACCATTACACAACTCTCAGAATGGTTATAGAAGTAATACCCCTTTATCTCGTTTAGATCACCCACAAAGAGACATTCATTAGACTTAGTACAAGTTCAACATGAATCCTTGTTTCACATATGCTTCGAAGCTCCAAATATTTAAGAGAAAAGACATTGAAGGAACCCTTCCATGTATATCCCATATGTTGTCTTTCTCGCTGCTTTAGAAATTGCTTGGTTTAGCGTGAACGCTGCCTTTTTAGAAAATCACGTCCCTCATAAGGAAACTGGAAGATGGGTTGACCCATCATTGAACTAACAATAACCAATAAGGTATCATTTATCCTTGCAGACACACCATCCATTGATGTGTTCCTATATGATTCAATTTTGAAAGAATACCACATTCATTCAGATAGTCAACAAATTTCTGACTCAAATATTCACCATATCAATTCAATTGAAGTTATTCAATTTTCTTGCCAAGTTAATATAAACTTCATTATGAAACTTCTTAAATTTCTCAAAAGAATCATACTTTCCTCATATTAAGTAGATAACTATATCCATTCGAATTGCCGGTGAAGCTAATGAGGTCATGAATCTACCTCCTGCAGTTGAACACATTTCGTCTACAAAACACTTTGTTAATATGACCTAATAGTTCACTTGATCCACCGTCCATCACTACGAAGGGTGAGTTTGTCATTTTTCATCACAATATTTGTATGTATCAATTGACTCCCAGTGAAATGATTCCACAGTTCCCTCCCACTGGAGTTACTGCATGCACTTTATGTTCATGTGGCCAAATCGACAATTCCGTAGGTACCCCAGACTCGAATAATTTTTAGCCCTTTTGATACTTACATCATAAACTAGTTTATCCATATCAAGCAAATAAATATAGTTGTCTAATTTTGCAAAACCACGACACATCCATTAAAACTGGAACAATTATTGCTCCTATTACAGTGAAAACCTCCCGTATCCAACACTGAAATGGTAAATGTGTTGTAATAACACTTAGATCAAAATAATTATTATATGACCTAGTGTAAGACCATAAGGCATAGATAAACTATAAGTTCCTATAGTCAATGGAGCAACCCTTGCTTCATTTCCCTCATGTAGGTTGACTTTTCATCAAGCTTAACTCATACTTTGTTCTCTCCACATTTTTTTAAATTATGAGAAACACATATGGAATCCAATACCCATCAGTAGAGTTATTAACGACAGAGATTGTCTATGACCTACATAACTGCAATGTCAACTACTCGTCCATTATTTGTCCTCTAAGAACAAGGAGCAGTGTCCTTTCTAGTTACACGTGTCATTGCAATAGAAGTATTGGGACATATTAGACTTTACAACTTTCTACTTCCTAGAAATATGTTGTGTCTTAAGTGCATGGGTACTATAGTTATCCTTGCCCTATCTCACTTCTTCATTCTTTAGTTTCTGATTCAGATCCCTTTTGCTCTGCACTAATAGAACCTAGTTCTTGGTCTCAATTAATCTTGACACTTTACTCGAATTATATTAAGCATCCCCTGTAGTTTAGTCAGAGTTTTTTTTATTCCCAGCTAAATGGTTCCAAACCATCATAGAGTGAATAGAGATAGATGTCAGGGGTGAACTCTTATCCATAGGCAAAACCAAGTATCTCATTGTTATCAAATGATCCAATCATTTTCAAAACATGAGATCACACTAGTTTTCCTTTCTCGACATTAAAATCAAGAATGTTCTTAAAATGTCTCAAACCTCTTAACCCTGGCTTACTCATAAATCATATCTCACAGCTCCAGGTTGATGTTGTAAGTATGCGAGTTCAAAAATTGCCTTACAATTCTGGACTCAATACTATTCAACATAAGACACTTGACTTTGGGGATTTTAATATCAATGACATACTCCTTATTTTCTTGCATTAGACCTATAATCAAGTTCCTTTGCCAAGTTACTGATGTTCAATTCATCCTTCTAAAGGATCGAACACAGATTGGAAGAGTTGTTGTTTGTTGTATACATGATTACTACAATATAAATAAATGCAGTAAAAACCGTTTAAACAGAATAACTTGAAAAAAGGCATATAAGCATGACTAGAAGTTACTATTCAACATTTTATTCTATACAAGTTGGTTCCATGAATAAAATAATTCCAAGATCATCAAAATCACATGGTCTTAAGCATGTTTTAACTTGTCTGAATTCCTTTGATTTTAGGTAAGCAATCTCATTGCTAATAGTATTCAATATTACTCTTGGTCGATAAGGTACATCCAATTTGCTACCTATCTTCTTTTGCCTCAACATCTGAAGACCCCTCACTGATATTGACGAGCAACCCAAAACTAACACGTAGACCCCTTTCACTAGGTCTACCCACATTTTCCCCAAGATTAGAAGTACCACTATTGATTTAGCAACATCTGTCACTACTGATCGAGGGCTTAATTAGTGGCTTTTGTTTCATAAAGGCAAATTTTTGCTCATTATTGCTTTTGGGACCGTGGTTCGTTATGTTTGTTTGATCACTAGTGGACTAACTTCAGAGTCATCCCACACAAATAAACCAATCATGTGCATTTATAGTATAAAGCAATAAATAAATGCAATAAATAAATGCATCTAAAGTGATCATAGTATGCCCCACCTAATCTTGACAAACTCTTCATCTTGTCAATTAGATCACATCCTTCGATCTTGTCATCCAACTTACTATTTATTTTTATTTAAATAATAAAATTAAAAATAAATTTACAGCATAGCCATAAACGCTATGCAAACCGTATTTAAATATCTAGTTGGGCCATACTAGTCAATGATAACCCTACACTTAATCCAGTTCATATATGCATACATTCATTTATAAAATAAATGTCCCAATAATATAAAAAAATTGGAATAAAATCAATGAACCATACCAAAATAATTAAGTTAACTAATTTCTAAAATTATTAACCTTAATTATTTTCATTTTCCATAATTAATAATTTTAAATTATTAAATAAACTAAATATATTAGGAAATCCATATACCAAGAACAATATAATTGACTGATTTCTAAAATTATTAAAATTAATTATTATTCTTTTCCATATTTGATAATTCTAAATTATTAAAGAAACTATAGATTTTAGGTAATTCAAATATCAAATATAATTGAGTCAGATAATTTCTAAAATTAATGTCCTTAATTATTATTACCTAACATTTATTATTTTGAATTAATAAAATAATTAACTTTTATAATCAAGCACATACAATGCCTTAATTAAAAAAAAAATTATTTCACACTACTGTAAACAAGTACATAGGCACCGGTATCTAATCCCTAGTGGGAAAAACTGGTGCTGAAATGATGACGGGCATCGGTTTTAAGATAAAAATCATGGACATCGGTGCCAGTACCCCTTTTCAACACCAGAATTTGGACACCGGTGCCTGAAACCGGTACCTTACATAGAAAAAGTGGAAGGAACCGATGGTGGAAATATTTCCATGCGAGTAATAGTATCTTTGGTGCATAAAAATGAGGGAAAATAATAGCACCGATATGATACGAGTAAGCTGGTGCCTATGTAAAATCATAGCACCAGAAAACATTGTTTGGTTGCTAGAAAAAAGGGTCCCATTTGGAAAAGGATGTTATTATTTTATATTATAGCACCGGTATTGAAAAAAGGCTTTAACCGGTGCTGAAATTAGTCAGAAAGTTGATATACCCGACAAAAATGTGGTGGGAAATTTACTAGCACCGGTATGTAGGTATAATACCATTGTGAGAAGAGCATTTAATGCTCACCTACCACTATTCATTGGCGGGTAAAAAGTGGGTCTTTGGGAGAGAAGGCCATTAATAGTGTTTTTTGGAGGGTTTTGACATTGAATGCCAAATGAAAACCCACAAAAGTTAGGTTATAATTTTTTTGGCATGTTATTAATGATATAATGTATTGCAAATGGTTCGTATGCATATATTATGTGTGTTTGATCATGTTTATGATACTTGCATTCATAGAGGAAATGTGATTGCTTTCTAGATTTCTTGATGTCATTAATACCTTGTTTAGGAATATGAAATTGTTGCGTAAGTTTTGAATGTTGTGATGTGAGTTGTACGTAAGGTTTTCTAAATTAATTTGAATGTTTAGAATATTGCGTAGCCATGTCATTCCGTGGAACTATAATTTTTGTACATTCGTTAATTTGTGGAGATGGGACATGCAATCGAGAGGCGAAAGCATGCGTATTGCAACGTTAGTTGGTTGAGCAAAGAATATGTTGATTTAGTGGAGGAGTTTTTAGAGAACACATTTGGTCGTGAGAAGCGAGTGTTATGTCCTTGTGGTGATTGCAAGAATCGTAACCTTAGTAGTGATAGAGACATCATGAAATTTCACTTGGTTAGGAGAGAGTTTGAAAAAGATTATTTGGTTTCGACGTTTCATGGTGAAAAGACACCGCCATGTAGCCTTTGCTTATGGGTGCTTGAACTTTTGTTTATATGTTCTTTTAAGTTGTGATGAAGGTGCTTCAAATTCTATTTGTTGTGGCAATAAGTGTTTGACGAAGGCGTTTTGAATTTTTATTTGTTGGGCCTTTTTTACGGAAGGTGCTTCTATTTATGTGTGTACATGCTTTAAGTTAAAGGTGTGGGTGGTTGAAAATGATATTTTAGGTGCTTTAAGAATTTCGTTCAATTTTGTGTTTAAATTTTATTGTGCGTAATGAGTAGGCACTTCAAGTTAAAGGTGTGGGTGCTTTAAGTTAACAATGTTGTTGCTTGAAAATTGTACTTTCGGTTCTTCAAGAATTTCGTTTAAGTTTGATTGTTTGTTTAAATTTTATTGAGCATAAAGCGTAGGTGTTTCAAATTATATTTTTGGGTGTTTTAAGTTAAGAGTGTAGGTGCTTGAAAATAAGTGTTTTAAAATTTTTATGCAAGTTTAATTATTTCTTATAAGTGCTTTGAGTGTAAAGTGTTGGCGTTTCAAGTTATGTTAGTAGGTGCTTAAAGTTAAAGGTGTGGATACTTGAAAATGGTATTTTTGGTGGATTAAGATTTTTGTTTAATTTTGTGTTTAAATTATACAGAGTGTAATGAATAGGTGCTTCAAGTTAAAGGTGTGGGTGATTTAAGTTAAAGATGTGGGTGTTTGAAAATTTTATTTTTCGATTCTTTAAGAATTGCGTGCAAGTTTAATTGTTTGTTTAAATTTGATTAAGCATAAATCGTAGGTGCTTCAAGTTATGTTCGCAGGTGCTTCAAGTTAAAGGCATGGGTGCTTGAAAATGATATTTTTGGTGCTTTAAGAATTTCATGTAATTTTTTTGTTTAAATTATGATGAGCGTAATGAGTAGGTGCTTCAAGTTAAAGGTGTGGGTGCTTTAAGTTAAAGTTGTGGGTGCTAGTTTAAGCTGCAATTGAACTATTCATTTAGTCAAAATTGACTAATTTAAACTATAAAATTCTATTGATATATAAGTAAGGATATTATCCTGTGGCATAGTGTTAGTTTCGTCTTAATGTGTATTTTCATAATACTAATTTTATAATTTTTTAATTGTACATAGTTAAAGATATTAACGGTCAAACATTTTTTTAGTCAACTGTTAAAAGTCAAAGTGTGCAGTTTAAGATGGGACATAGTGAGTATATAAATTTATAAAAACTTAACCTACCTGTTTCAGAGGACATGGTCGATTCCATAATTCCTTCAAGTGATACGTCTTCCATTATATATATAATTATCTGCATCATCATGGAGAGAAAAATTAGATTATACCCATTGTACTGAATAAGTGCATTCAAGCTTAAACTATTACACACAACAAAATTATGTAATATTTATGCATAAAATTTAACAAGAACACAAATAGTTTCATGAAATTGAGAGTAAAATTAAACGCGTGCTCACATTCATCCAAATTCACTCATGCCCATTCCTTCAAAAATAAATCATTTCAACACTCCAGCCTCATAAAGCTCACATTCATCCAATTTCAAAAAATATTTACGTGCATTTTTAACCAAGAAAAACCAGCAAAACATGTCCAGTGCAAACCCCACACGTTCAATTGAAGTAAAAAAACAACACGCAAAATTTGTTTATTTTTTCATTGTACAATCTTATATCATATTCCCCTGTGCTAAAAGACGACCAAATTTACAAGAGCCAACTGGCCACACTGGTACTGCGGTACAACACTTTCAGCCAAGAATGTTGTGGCCTTAAACATGTCAAATATTTGATTCAGCAACCGAAAAACCTAATGTTATTCGATACAAAAACTAACGGCGAACAGAATGGAAACGCAAAATTCAGAACACAAAATAAGAAAAGAGTTTTACACAAAAAAAGCAGAACCCATAAAACCAAATTGAGTTGTCGCACGCTGAATTCATGTGTTCGTTAGGAAGCTATGTACTCTGAGCAATTCGCAGAGGCAATTTGACGTATGCTAAGCAAAACGTTTACGCCGAACAAAATAAGCACCCGAGGAGGTGATCAACGGGAGAACGGGAGGGGTTACTCTCCTATGCGCTCATCAGCAAGTCTCCAGTCTCGTTATCGATTCTTCGAAGGTTCCCAAATCCGCCGGCGTTTTTCAATTCTCCAGTGTTTTCCTTTCGTCGTTCTCCGGAGGATTCCACAACAGCCGTTCTTCAATCTCCAGCAACGACGGTGTTTTCTCGGTGCAGACAATAGTTCTCAGTGGCACATCTCCGTAGACATCTTCATCATCATCAGGTTGCTGTTCAACAGGTCACTCCGTCAACATTTTCACCATACCCACACTAACAGGTCACTGTTCCCACGCATCCCACACGCATGTGTGATTCATGTGCTGGCAGCCCACTCAGACGTGTCGTTACCATGCATGGAAGACTCTCAGCTTACTCTCGCGTTCCTCCACTCGCGCGTGCCTCCATTTGGTCTTCAGCTGCTTTCTTTTGCATAATGGCTTATTTTGGTGGCTCATTTTCACTGAATCAAAGGCAGCAGGGTCAATGGATTGTCGATTCTGGAGCCACAAAACAC
>JAULKM010159267.1:0-16550 GCA_032355605.1 Rubia tinctorum
GCCATTATATTGATCTTTGCTGCAATTGAATTAGTACAGGATGTGGCTGAATTGCTTTTGTTGCAAGATGAAGTGATAACCAAATAATTCCTTCTATACGCGGGATATGTTGTTTCATCCATATTGCATGATTTTTGTTGCCATAGCAACACCAATATGTTAGATCTTTTTTTTTGCATGAACTCTGTTGTAGGAGTAACACCAATATGCCAAGTCATTTTTGCATGATCTCTGTAGCTGCGATAGCGGAACCAATATGCCAAGCCACTTTGCATGAATAAAACATATAGCAGCACTAATGCGGTTTCTCCTTATGTTCAAAATGTCCTAGACAAAGCACCATCTGACAAATCTTTTGATTACCTCAAACTCAGACCCTAGAGCAACCATAACCAACATATGAAACAACACACTCATCAAAGAACTATGGAAATATTCACAAGTATATGTCCCAGACACTTGCAATCGTGAAACAGCTATAGAAGGACAGAGGCACGCCTTAAAAATCATCTCTAGAATGCCTGGATCAAAACACTTTGTAGATTCCACAAACGAACTCCAACACACTTCAACCCATTCTCTGTAATGACAATAGATTACCTCGGGCTGCTTATTATCACTCAAAACCAGTGAATTCTTCTTCGAAAACCACAACGTAAGATTGTTTATAGCCACCTCGCTTAAGAACCTTATAACTAATGCAGACAATGATGTTTCCTTAACATGCCAATCAACTGTAGGTTGCATTTTACTAGTTAATTCTATTAGAAGCTGGCCACAACTATCATTCATCATGCACACATCCTGAATTTCACCCCCTTCAAAATTTGTCGCGATCTCTACCAACAACTTAATAGTACACTTGTAAGAGAATCAACAAAATAAGATTCTACAATATCCTCCCTCAACAAGAGCTTTCCGTATTTCTCTCTAGTTCTATTTCCTCCCTTAAATCATGTAACGTTTACCATATAGTTCCTATTCGATATGAATTTCCTTTGAACTTTATAACTATCATCATCATTATCATAAACAATATCATAAGAAGCTCCCTTGGCACTTTGTGTCCAGCACCCACCTTGAAAGTTCACACTTATCTCATACAACAAAAATCTACCAGAATTCAGCCCTATTACTTCAATATATCCAACCACATCTTTACTATTCATAGCATGATAAGAAATCATATAATAGGAGTCAACTTCAACATTCACTATATCACAAGACAATTTTGATCACTCCACATATTTGTTAACTATAGTTAGAGCTTCATTTTCACCACATTTATCCAAGAACTCAAGAAAATACCCACGGAATTCATTTTTCACTATAGTATATCTTAATTCAGAGAAATAACAAGAGTTGAAAGAATTCTTGCTCTTAAGATCCTCAACCAAATTTGAGACAATTTCTTTTTCGGATGTTTGCATTTGGAGTTCATCGAATTTGTAGATTTGATCTCGATTTGTCTACTAGGAGTTTGTCACTTTTTAGTTCCTCCAATTGCATCTGAAACTCATCGGTCTCATGGAATTGCTCGCCATCTTTCTCCGACTGAAATTGAGGCAGTTCCTCCCCGACACTTATCGATAGAAAATCCCCAAAGAGTTATGGAGATTCCTCATGTTCTTCTTCAAATATCTCTGAGTATACTCAATTAGAGATCCCATAATCCTCCCTCAATTCCTTCACAACTGCTATCATTATGTCGAATTTCATATTCAAATCCGATTTCAAATCTTTGACAGCCTCCACCAGATCTTCCCATTGCTTTGCCGATGCTTCAAACATTGTGTTTACTTCTATTGTTGCTGAGGAATTGCTCGGTCTGCAACCAATTGTCATGACCAGTGAATCGCCAAAAAGTAACTAGAATTTGAGAAGAGAAGAAAAACGGTTTTCACAGTATAAAACCTTACAAGTTGATCAGCAAACTAAACGATAACCGAATCTATAATCTACTACTTCTATTTATAACTCTACTAGCTCATATCCTCTTAACGACTGGTATATCTGCCACAATTAACCATCTCAAAGTGGTGGTTCGGAATCTGAGCTCCTCATCAGCTTCTCGGCTATTGTAGTGAGCTTCCCCATCTGTTAAAACGACTATTTAGCCCCCAAGGTCAAGATAGAGTTTAGAACTCATTAAGTCCAATGGACTAGGCCTAGATTGACTTAGGTTTAGGGTTTACTGTTATGTTTATTTTGTATAAGTAGATACTTTACATGAATAAACATTACGATAGACATTTTGAACCCTGTCATTCCGCACCGCAGAAACAAAATAATCCTACCATTTTCATAAAACCAACCTCACCGTAAAAGAGAAGAGGAAGATGAGACCATCTTTGCTTGCTGATCTGTTCTAAGGTGACAACGGCATAGGTGGTACAATCATACTGTGTGAATATGTATAGAGGGATCGCATATGAGATTCACATCTCTGTGATTGAACGTTTCTCCACACGCTTCAAAAGTAATCTAAAACCTTAGATAGATTTAGGTTAAATAAATGCATAGGATCTTGAATATGGTTATTAATATTCCGCAAAATTAGATTTAATCAATTCGCAATAGTGGTATCAGAGTCTCTTGCGTTTTTAGTTTGATACAAACAATATGTGAATTAGATTTACATAATATGGTGTTTAGATTCGTGTTCATGTTTTAATCAAATTAATTATTGGATGATTTAATTTGATTTAACCAACACAAAAAAGTATTAATTTTTTAAAAAAAGTTATTGTTCACCCGTCGGAACTGTAGTCCCACTGCCAAGTCGATGGCGGCAAGGTAGCGGCGACGATGGGCGTTGTCGGCTGTTAAACCCTAGCAGTAGACCCAAGGTGCAGGTTGTTTTGGCTAGGCACAATTTAAAATCTACCGCTGGGCACTAGCCTGGTTGAGGCCTAGTATAGTTCTGCCCTACCAGTTTTAACCAAATCGGGTTTTCTGGTCTGGTCTCGGTTAAATCGGGTCGGGTCGGGTCGAGCCAATTTTTAAATATAATAAATTAAAATTAATTTTAAAATTAAATTATTATTATTATTTTAAATATGAACTGGCCTGGGCTGGGCTAGGCTCAGTGATCCAGTTTCCTATTAATTTAATTTTGAGTAAAATGCTTATATGACCCCCAGTTCTTTGGAAAGTGCAAATATAACCCTCAGTTTTTCAAAAGTACTAGTATACCCATGGTCGATTTTCAAAAGTGCAGATATACCCATTGCCGACTAAAATATGTAAATTTATGCCCAAGTACCCATTTTCCCTCCTAATTTATTTGGGTACAACCGCTCATTTCGATGACTTTGGGTACATCCACATTTTTAAAAAACTCAGGGTTATATTTGTACATAACAAAGAGCTGAGGGTGATATAAGCACTTCATTCTTTAATTTTTGAGTGGGAGTAATTTTAATTTTAGAAATTAAAATTAAAAATGAATAAAGTTTTAGTAATTTTAATTATCAAAATTATATTTAAATATAAATAATATTTTATCAACTAAGTTATTGGATATACTTGATTATTAAATTTTTAATTATTTTATTGATTTAGAATAAATAAACATTAGGTAATAATAATTAAGGTATAATTTTAGAAATTATTTAACTTAATTATTTCTAGTATATGGATTACCTAATATACTTAGTTTATTTAGTCATTTAGAATTATTAAATATAGAAAAGGAAAATAATTAAGGTTCATAATTTATAAATTAGTTAACTTAATTATTTTTGTTGTGATTAATTGCATAATTTACAGTGTGATTTTATTCTAATTTACTTTTATATGTAATTGGGTCATTCACTTTAGAAATGAATAGATGCATGTATGAATTGGATTCAGTGCACGGTTATAAGTGACTATTATGGCCCAACTAGATATTGAAATTTATTTGTGCGCACCATTTATTGAGAATTGCAATTTAAATACTGTCTACGTACCGTTTATTTATATTATGTAAATTCATTTTCAATTTTATGCTTTAAATTGAAATAAATTGTAAGTTCGATGTGAAGATCGAAGGATGATCCAACAAACAAGATGAAGATTTTTCAAGATTAGGGGGGCCACACTAGGATCACTTTAACTGCATTTTTTGCATTTATTTATTGCTTTATATGATGAATGGATGTGATTGGTTTATATGTGTTGAATGATTATATAACTAGTTCACTAATAATCAAATGAACATAACGAACCTAGATCCCAAAAGTAATTATGAGCAAAATTTTTGTCTTTCCCAAACAAGAACACCCATTAATCTTTCGATCACTATTGACAGACTTCGCCAAAGCGATAGTGTCATTTCTAATCTTGGCACAAATGCGGGTAGACCTAGTAAAAGGGGTTTACATGTTGGTTTTGGTTTGTTCATCAATATCAGTGAGGGATCCTCAGATGTTGAAGCAAAAGAGATAGGTAACACATTGGATGTATCCTGTCGACCAAGAGTATATTGGATACTATTAGCAATAGAATTTCTTACCTAAGGAATTGAGACAAGCCAAAACATGCTCAAAACCTGTGATTTTGAGGGTCTTGGAATCATTTTATTCATGGGATCAACGTGGACTAAATAAACTGTTTAGATAACTTGTATTATTGCAAATATGATTTTTACTTATTATTTATTGCATTTTTCATTGTAGAATTATGGATGGAAACAGTAACAACACATTTAATCTGCATTCAATCCTTGAGAAGAATAAGCTGAACAACAGTAACTTTCTTGACTTGCAGAGGAACTAAAGAATAGTTATGATGCAAGAAAAGAAGGAGCATACGATTGATGAACCAATCACTGAACTCAATGTTGAGAAATCCTAACTGAGAGAAATGCACACAAGTGGCTTATTGATACCATCACTGATGTCAAGCACCTTATGTTTGCTAGAAAAGAAGGAGCATGCGATTGATGAACCAATCACTGAACTCAATGTTGGGGAAATCCTAACTGAGAGAAATGCCATCACTGATGTCAAGTACCTTATGTTTGCTAGCATGACTCCGGATTTGCAAAAGTAGTTTCTGAACTCTAATTCTTACAACATCAACTTGGAGATCCAGAATATGTTTCAGGAACAGGTTGAGGTTGAAAGGTTTGAGACCAATAAGGCTATTCTCGGATGTGTGCTCAAGAAAAGGAAACCAGTGGGATCTCATGTTTTGAAAATGATTGGATTATTAGGTAACATGGAGAGACTTGGTTTTTCCTATGGCCGAGAGTTGACCATTAACATCATTCTCCATGCACTTCTCGAGGTCTATGATGCTTTCAAGTTGAATTATAATATGAATGGAATGTGGAAGACTTTGACTGAGCTGCATGGTATGCTTAAAACTGCTGAGCCAAGTGTCAAGAATGAGATCAAGAAAGAGATTCTCATGGTGCAAAAGGGAAATGGGTTCAAGAAGTCATGGAAGAAGAAATAAGTGGCAAAGGGTAAAGGCAAAGGAAATGGCAAAAAAAAAGCTACCAATGCGCCTAAAGTGCAGCCTTTTGCTAAAAAGTAGAAAGGTGCAAGCTCTAATGAGTCACAATGCTTCTACTGCAATGACACTGGCCATTGGACTGTCCCAGGTTCTTAGAGGACAAGAAAAAGGGAAAGGTCGCTGGAAATGCATATATTTTCATTATAGACTGTCATTTTGCTGACTCTACTTCATGGGTATTGGATACTTGATGTGGTTCTCACATTTATTCAAATGTGCAGGGACTAAAGAAAAGTAGGAGTTTGGCAAAAGGAGAGGTTGAACTACGCGTGGGAATGGAGCAAGGGTTGCTGCATTAGCCGTAGGAAGGTGTCATTTATCTTTGCCCTCTGGGCTTACAGTAGATTTGAATAATTTTTATGTTGTTCCGAGTGTTGTCAAAAAAAATCTCTATTTCTATAGTGGACATGGAAGGTTTTCATTTTATAATCAAGGACAATAACTGTTCAATTTACTTGAAAGATATGTGGTATGGTTCAGCAAAGTTAAGCAATGGTCTTTACTTGCTTGATTGGTAAACATGTTTATAACTTACATGTTAAAAGGGCTAAAACAAATTATTCAAATCCAACTTACCTCTGACATTGTCTATTAGGCCACATCAACATAAAACGCATGCAGAGACTCCAAAAGGAGGGAATTTTGGAATCATTTGACATGGAGTCGGTTGATAAGTGTAAATCTTGTTTGATGGATAAAATGATAAAATCACCTTTCAATGGGTTGGGTGAGAGAGAGCAAATGAGCTATTGGGTCTTATTGACACTGACGTGTGTGAACCAATGAGTTCAAATGCAAGAGGTGGATTCAATTACTTCGTTACATTCACCGATGATTTGAGTAGATATGGTTATATTTATTTGATGAGAAACAATTCATAATCCTTTGAAAAATTTAAGGAGTTCTAAAATGAAGTTCAGAATCAACTTGGAAAAAAAATCAAAGCACTTTGATTGGATTGAGGTGGCAGATATTTAAGTTAGGAATTTGTTGACCATCTGAAAGATTGTGGCATTCTTTCATAAATGACTCATCCAGAAACATCACAATGGAATTGTGTGTCCGAAAGGGGAAATAGAACCTTATTGGATATGGTTTGTTCGATGATGGGTCAAGCCGATCTTCCAGTTTCCTTTTGGAGACATGCTCTTCTGACAGTAGCTTTCACTGAACCGAGTTCCATCTAAAGTTGTAGAAAAAACGTCATGTGAGTTATGGATAAGAAGGGTTCCTCGTCTGTCTTTTCTCTAGATTTTGGGTTGCAAAGAATTTGTAAAATGGTTGATTTTCGACAAGCTTGCACCCAATTGTGACAAATACCTTTTTATGGGATATCCAAAAGAGCCAAAGCGGTATTACTTCTAACACTATTCTGAGAACAAAGTTTTTGTTGCTCGAGATGGTGTCATTTTGGAGAAGGATTATCTTTCCAAAATGACAAGTGGGAGGAAAATAGAACTCAACGATGTTCGAGGCGGGAAACAATCATAGCCGGAAACATCTATCCCTTCAGAGATACCTGTTTCAAATGAAGTGGCTACAATGAATTCGGAAAAAGTCTTAGAGACAACTGAAGTCGCTCATGCCCCCACGTAGGTCTGAAAGGTATAGGGTTCGGACAAAAAGGTACACTGATGTCCTTTTGACTGAAAATACTATAATCATGCTTTTATAAAGTGATGAGCCTATGACTTACAGTCAAGCTTTAACGAGTCCCGACTTCGCAAAGTGGCTTGAAGCCGTGAAATCCGAAATGGACTCTATGTATGAAAATCAAGTTTGGAGCTTGGTTGAATCACCAGATGGGGTAAAACCCTTAGGAAACAAATGGGTCTTTAAAAAGAAGATTGGCAAGGATGGAAACGTTTATGTTTTCAATGCTAGACTAGTAGCTAAAGGTATAGAAAAGTCCACAGGGTGGATTATGATGAAACCTTTTCTCCACTTGCAATAATATCTTATGCATCAACAATAGGATCTATCATGTATGTTATGATATGTACTCGCCCCGATATCTTGTATTCTTCGAGTGCGACAGGTAGATATCAATCAAACCCAAGTGTGGTGCACTGATGTGCAGCCACGAACATTCTGAAGTACCTGTAAAGGACTAAAGATACCTTCATGGTGTATGGTGGGCAAGGAGAGTTGGTTTTTGAGGGGGTTTACTAATGTGAGCTTCCAAATCAACATCGATGATTTTAGATCTCAATCTGGTTACACTTTCTGTCTTAACAGAGGAGTAGTGAGCTAGAAAAGTGCTAAGCAAAGCAATATTATGGATTCTACAACTGAAGCTGAGTACATTGCCGTTTCTGAGGCTGTAAAAAAAGCAGTTTGGATTAAGAAGTTCATCACAGAGCTCGGTGTAGTCCCTAGCATAGCTGACTTGATAGCTATGTATTGTGATAATACTAGAGCCATTTCTTAAGAAAGGGAGCCAAGGGAACACCACAAGTCCAAACATGTACTGAGGAAATTTCACATTCTTCAAGAGTTTGTCGAGAGAGGTGATAAGACGTCAAATGCATGTATTTTCCGAAGCATTTAACATCTCTTTTGTTATCTTTTTATTGGAATATTGCTAGATTTAGGTAGGTTTACATCATAAGAGGTTTAGATAACCGTTTTTCGGTTTTCGTATCTAAACCCTTCATTTTGTAACCTAGTTTAAGTTTAATGGATTTTTGGTCCTTGCGAGCATATAGATTCCTTTTTGTGAGCTTAATTTGTAGATTGCTCGTAAGCACTTTGGAGTATTTAATTGAAGGCCATTCGCAAGGATGGTAGAAGATTGAAGGCCACGAGTCAAAATGTGGTAGAAGATAAAAGAGTCGGAGAAAGAATACAAAGAAGAATATGAATTGTGATCCGGAAGTTTGAACCGAGTTCTGGGAACAATCCAAGAAGAACCAACCTCTGAGGGTGGTACCATTGGATTTGTCTTCTCAAACACTATAAAATTGACTACAAGAACTCTCAAAACGGATCAACGGTTCACCCGTAGCGAAGGAAGTTTGAAGAGAAGACCAATTATTCCGAAAATTGGTAGAAGATGAGCAGAACACTTGACACTGACTGTGTCAAAATGACACTGACCGTGTCAAGTGTCCCAGCAGCCATTTTATTGTTTTTCTCTTTTAATCCATAGACTATAAATATCCCCCTTCTCCCCCATTTGTGTAAGCCCGACTTGGGCACTCAAAACCCTAGTTTTTCTTCATCTTTTTTGTTTTTGTACTTCTTCCATGGATTCTTGTAGATTTGTTATGAGTTTAGCTAATCTAGGCTAAATACACTCTTGGTAGCAATTGGTAAGCATTTCTAGTATGAATTTGTGAGATATGATTTCTCCTATTTTGTGCTTCGATTATCAAGTATATTTTGTTCTTTATTGTGTATTTAATTCATGATTTGGACTAGGATGATCAACTAGTTGATGATTGTGGGTTAATTATTTGCTAGATTTTTGGTCAAACCCGGGATACTTTGACTTTTTATTGATGTGATTATCGTTAGTTGATGTTAGGTTATAATTAGAAGTGACAACTAATTATGATTATTGATTGCTGAAATTGCTTAGATTTGAGATGAATTTGAATGAGTTTGACTAATTATTAATGTGGCTCACTAATAACGATTAACATGATGGCCGATCCTCGTGGTCATTGTTAGTAGATATATTTGTGCTATCCCTATATTTCTCGCTTGTAGTATATTATGTTAGTTATGTTGGTTCTCTATGTGTATTTCTATTCTCCGGGAAGTCTATGACGTTGATTGTCTAGGGTGAACCGAGGTTAAGGGTTATTATGTGGCGCCGATCGCCCACTCTAACTATAACCGATGAGAGGCGAGAAATATCGTCACCCGAAAGATGTTGATAAGTTCTCTACAATATGTTATTAATGCATAAAAATAGGATGATTATTCAATGATCAAAGGATAACTAGAAATGTAAACCAACTGCGCTCAAGACTCGTTATCATCTTAATTACATCTTTCGTGCTAGTGTGATCGTAGTTATATTCTTTTCTCTAATTGTTGGTTGATTTAGTTTTTTGAGGTAATCATAGTGTTTTCTAAAATCAAAACCCCCCAAGTTTGTCACCACACACTTAGAGTGACATCTTTGTGTGCTTTTAATTATGCTTAACACTTGATAAAACCCCCTTTTCCTCGTGGATGACTCCGATTTGCTACTATCTACTTTCTAGTAGTTAGCCGCAATTAGGGACTATAAATACTATCTTTGAGAGGCATGACCACGACCTCCCACTCACCAAAATTAATCAAAGGCGGTTAAAATGCCAATTAAGGTGGTTTTTTATAACCATTTTTAATTAGCGTTAATTAAAGGCGGTTAACAAAATACCGCCTTTAAACTGACCTAATTAAATGTGGTTGTGTCTAACCGCCTTTATGATTCATTGTTTCGAGTTTGGAACGGGGCTGATGTCATTTATGAGTCTATAATTTCTTGCCTTTACCCTTTACTAAAGGAAGTTAGGGCTTCCAAACTCGGAAAGATTATCGGACCCCTGTTCTGAACTTGGAAATGTGTTAATTCAGGGAATATTAATCTTCGTAGTGGTCTCCAAGTTCGGACCCCACTCTGTATATACAAAAAATTGTGCCTAATTCTTTTAATTCTCACAAGCAATCGACTTGTAGGGTTTTTCTCTCATTTCTAGTCCATCGATGAAAAAGAAAATTTAATACATAAAGTGCATCACTTTCCACTGGGAAAGGTAAATTGTATATAAATTTATTGCTTGAAATTTTCATGAAATTGGGGTTTTAAATATATAAATGTTGAATTAGAGTTTGTAGATAGGTTAATTGGTATTGCCTTATGATTATTGTTGTGTGAATACTAATGGGTTGTATTGTAATTCACTTGTAGCATAATGAATCAGAATGAACTCATTGGTAATGATCTTAGAATCCACTTGATTACATGCCATTAGTTGAAAATTTTCTTACGGTAGTGTTTGAAGATACCTCCAAACAAGGTTTTATGACAGAACGATATCCGTGTAAAGATTGTAGAAATGATCTTTATCTAGGGAGGAAGAAATTGAGGCAACATCTAATAATGAGGGGGTTTCAAAATACCTACACTTCTTGG
Source organism: Rubia tinctorum (assembly GCA_032355605.1). Classification (NCBI taxonomy): domain Eukaryota; kingdom Viridiplantae; phylum Streptophyta; class Magnoliopsida; order Gentianales; family Rubiaceae; genus Rubia; species Rubia tinctorum. The sequence continues at coordinate 10,637 of JAULKM010159267.1, forward strand.
GTATGGCATGGGGAAGTAGGATAAACGTCCAGTACGAGTGAAATGAATAACAAGAATGTGGAAGGTGAGTTGGATAGGAATATGGAATTTGATGAAATGGTGAAGGATTGTAAGAGAATTCAAAGGTAAATCGACGTGTTACAAGCTTTACTTGACAAAAATGAGACGCCATTGTACAATTGTTTGAAATATTTGGTATTTAGTGCGACTTTGAGGATAATGAATTTGAAGGAAAATTTTGGGTGGACTGATAAGTCGATGACCGAAACTCTTGAATTGCTTAGGGAATTGCTCCCCAAAGGTAATATTATGCCAGATAGGTTGTATGATGAGAAAATTGTTCTCTGCCCGATGGGATTAGAATTGAAAAACACACTTGCTTGCCCAAATGATTGTATGTTGTACCGGGGAAAGAAACATTTCGGATATGTGGACAAGTTGATGAGGGGTGCAATTTCGGTGGGAGCATAAGTGTTAAATAAATCAAAGAAAAAACCCCAGCAAAACTGATGTGGTATCTTCCTATCGTTCCCCGATTGCAGACGTTATTTGCGTTTAAGAAAGAAGCATTTTTTTGTGCTGGCACGCTGAAAGGGATCGACCGGTGGATGATGTCATTAGATATATGTCGGATGGTGAGCAATGGAAAAATTTGATGCTCTTAACCCCGAGTTTGGCAAAGAACCCCGGCATTTGAGGTTTGGCCTATGTACTGATGGAATTATTCCATTTGGTAATATGAGTAGTACACAGAGTTCTTGGCATGTTATGTTGGTTATCTACAACCTTCCTTCATTGTTGAAAATGAAACGTAAGTATATTTTTCTATCTTTGATGGTTTCCGATCCTAAGAAACCGGGTAATAACATATACATGTATCTTGCTCCTATTGTTGAGGATTTGTTAACTCTATTCAAGGAGATTGTTAGAACATATGATGGTAGTGTTGAATATTACTTTACATTGAAAGTCATGTTATTTTTAACTATTAATGACTTCCATGCGTGCGGTAATTTGTCTGGTTACTCAATGAAAGGTCACTTTGCTTGTCCCTTGTGTGAGAAGGATACTGATTATCACCAATTGAATCATGGTTGTAAAACTGGATATCAAGGTCATCGGAGGTTTCTTTCGGAGGACCATCCATGGAGATTGGAGAAAAAATAGTTTAATGTGGAAGTAGAGGCAAGAGAAGCACCTGTTGCATGAACATACACCCAGTTATTGTAAACAGTGAAGAATTTGTCCAATGACTTTTGGAAGAAGAAATGTAAAGTCCCCATGGATGGAAGTTGGAAGAAATGCTCCATTGTTTTTCTTCAGATTGCCCTATTGGGAGCATTTTGATGTCAGACATTGTATTGATGTGATGCACATTGAGAAGAATGTGTGTGATATCTTAGGTGGGACGTTGTTCAATACCCCTAGAAAAACAAAGGACGGGCTTAAGGATCAGTTATATTTTGGTTGAGATGGGAATTAAGAATAACTTAGAGCCAGTGAGTTCCGGTGAAAAATTTCTACATTCCTCATGCTTGCTATTTTATGTCTCGATTGGAGAAGAAGTCATTTTAAGACACTTAGTAGTTTTAAGGTCTCTGCAGCGTATTTGTCCAACATCAGTACATGTGTGTTACTTGAGGAGTTGAGTTTGGTTGGGTTGAAGTCTCATGATTGTCATAAACTAATGAAGGAATTGAATGCTATTGCAATTTTCTCATCATTGCCATCCCATATAAGTTTGTGAATTACGAAGCTATGTTTATTTTTCAAGTCCATCCGTTGTAAAAAATATTAGTGTCTTAAAGTTGGATCGGTTGCAGTCAATGATTGTGGAAGTTTTGTGCCAGATGGAAATGTATATTTTCCTTTCGTTCTTTGACATCATGGTCCACTTGTGTGTTCATCTCGTGCGGGAGATAAAGCTTTGTGGTCCTGTATTTCTGAGGTGGATGCACCTATTCTTCAACTCAAATTTTTTATGTTGTTTTAATTAAGTACAAGAAACAAGGGAAAAGCTGGGAATGCGGCTATTACATATTGTTGTATGCAATAGAATGCATAGAAGCCGTAAAGTTGGATTTACTTGAAATTGACAGTGTAATTATACATTTAGTTCAACTAAACATTAATAATGTCTCAATCTCAACATCATATTTGCTATATCTTGGGCTCACAGCTTCTCTCAAAGGCAATGAGACCCTATTCTAAAGAAGACATCAACAATGCAAGAATTGTTTTTCTAGACATCTCATTCTCAACCGCTCAGCAACCATTGGGAACCCTAACTTGGTAAAGTAACACATATTAGATATATTAGTGTGATGCAAAAGGTCGGAATAGGATTGTGTTGATTTCTATTTCTATTTCATATTATTGCTTAGTTAGCATTTTCTACATATTTTTGTTAGCTTGTAGACTAATTCTGTGTATTGTGTTACAATTGTTGCTATGGAATGAGGCATATTTTGAGTCGGGAATATGACTGAGAATTATATTTTTACCTTAGGAGTTGTGGGGCCTTCCGAGTTTGTAAGAAAAGTCAGCCTTTAATATTGTACGATCCAATTAGACTTCTGAACTCGTAAATAAAATTGACCCCCCAAAAAAGGAACATATGAAATTACAGAGAAGGCCCCAATTGTGAGTCTGAATTGGGAAGTCCTTTCCCATATGACTAAATTTGGGCTCCGAATTTGGTTACAAGTCCGGAACCACATGCCCTTCCGAGTTCGAACGTCTGTCCAGGGCCGACAGAGGTAGCTTAAAGGCGGTTCTGAACCGCCTTTAATGTGTGTTCCGAGTTCGGAACGTCTATTCTTGGCTGACAGAGGAAACATGGATTCCAAGTTCGGAACCAATTAAAGGCGGTTCCTCTGGTTTTTCAAAGCCGGTTTAGAAAACTACCTTTAATGTGTGTTTTTAAAGGCGGTTATCGAAACCGCCTTTAATCGTAGACGATCAAAGACGCAACCAGAGAAGACACCCCTTCCCCTATTAGTGACTCAAGAACATATACTAGCGTTTTCCAACATTTCACCAAAAAATCATTTATTTAATGTTTCTATTTATATAGGCAAGAATAGCAAAAATCTTGTATTTTGGAGGAATGGATAATGGGGTAATACAATTTTGGGTCCACATTGTAATATTCCAAGACTGTGTAGAAGTAATTAATGTTGACTTTCGAGACCCTTACATGCACCCATAAATGCCCAAATCGCAAAATCGCAATCGTATATTATTGAATTGCACTTTGGTGTTGCCAATTTTATGATTCAACAACTTCAACTTTCTTAGAGGGACCTAAGTGCAAAAAGTAAAAACTTTACTCGTAATTCAAAATGAAATCCGCTTGAAGTTGATGCTACCCTAAACACTCCGTTGTATTTTTCAAGTTTATAACAGAATATTTATTAACAATTTGGCACAAGAACATATCCATAATCCTTTCTGATTTCCCTATTTAACTTTTAGATATTCAACTCTAAGTTACTCTAGAACATGCACTACCGCTATCCAACATTTCAACAAAAAAATAATTTTTTTATATTACTACATTTATGCAAGAATAAAAACAATCATATATTTTAGAGCAATGAATAACGGGATAACACAATTTTGGACCATAGTCTAATTTTTCAAGACTATGTAGAATTAATCAATGTTGACTTTTGAGGCCCTTCCGTTAACCTATACATGTTCAAATTGTAAATTCGTAATCGCATATTATTGAATTTCATTTTTGTGTTTCCAATATTGTGATTCGACAACTCCAACTTTCTTGGAGGGACCTAAGTGCAAAAATAAAAACTTTACTCGTAACTCCAAATTGAAATACGCTCGATCGTAATGGTACCCTATACACCCTCATTTAATTTTCCAAATATGCAAAAAATATATTTATCAATAATCGGGTATTAGAACATATCTGTAATTCTTTTCGACTTTCATTTCTTACTTCTAAGTAATCAACTCTAACTTACTCTAGAACATGTACTAGCGGTTTTCAACATTTCACCAAAAAAACACTTTTTTCTATTTCTATATTTCTGCAAAAATGACAAAAAACTGTGTATTCTAGAGAGAATGATAATGTCATAACAAATTTTTAGGCCATAGCATAGTTTTTTATAAATATGTTAGAGGCGCTTCTGTTCACCCATTGTAGCCCAAATTTTGAAAACAAAATCGTCCCGTATTTATTTGCATTTTGGTGCATTTAATTTTGTGATTTTCCGCCTCCACATTTCTTTTATGGACCTAATAGAGGAAATTAAAAGGTTAACTTAGAGAACAAATAATACTAGCACCAGCATTGTTTTTAATTAATACCGGTGCTACATTATGGTAGAAAAATGAATTTCTCAATTTTTTATTCAAAATTTTGAAGGGATTGTTTAAAATTTTGAAATATTGGACTCTGCAATGGTATCAGGTACTTAGGCACCAATATGTTCGTCGGTGCTCCATGCTTCAAATTTTCCCCATATTTGCTCTTGGGTCCAAAAATAATAAATTTACCCTATTTAAACCAGCCCTAAGCAGTTGCTTTTCATATACATGGGCACCGATATGAGCCATTTGGGGTTTCAAAAAATATATCTGGAACCCTAGACGTAACTCACCCTCATTGCCCTCCCATTATCTTGCCTCTAACTCCTTTCCATCCTCTCCCTCCTCCTCCACCACCTCTTCCTCTCTGTTGTCGTTGCCGCCCGGCCGCACTTTGAAAACTTTGAAGGCGCTGACAAGATTCCCTCTCTGCCCTCCCCATGATGCACTATCCCTAAGGCCATCTCCCAGACCCCCGAGTTGCACCATCCCCCGACTGCGGCCTTGGTCGCTGGCGGGAGTCGCGATAAAAATGCCGGGTGCAGCTTAAATCAGATGTACCTCAGCTCTCAATGCCACCACCGCGTTTGACCACGTCTCAGGCTTTGCATGCGACCTCACCTTCACGGTTCTGGTTCGTTTGATGTTATCTAGGGCTTATGGAAATTAAATTCTAGTTTTTATGATAATTGATGTTAATTTATGTTTAGTTTGTTTTATGAATTGTGGGTTGATATGTATTTTCATATATATGTAATGAACTTCTAAATTGTAATTATGAAATTTCAATTTTTTCATATGAACTTCTGGTTATTTTATTTTTTGTTCGTCCTATTGTTCTTTATGGATGTCTGGGTTTCATATTCTAGCCAACGAGTTTATTTTCACTAGCCGAATTCATTTTTATTGATCACCTTTTACTAGCACCGGTTCAAACGAGCATATACACCAGTATTTTGACCCCTTGAAATACCGGTGCCAAAGTAGGACGGTGCTGGAATGTAGATTTGTAGCACTGGTAGTGCATAGCGGTGTTGGAACATAGATTCTGGCACCAATATATCTTACTGATACCTATGAAACTACGTTCTAGTAGCGGGCCACTTAGGCACTGATATTTCAAGGGCTCGAAATACCTGTGCCTGTGAGGTATTTTCCAGTGGTGTTCTAACAACAATTATAATGCAAATCTAGATAACAAATACCAAATACATTACCCTTGATGGTTTAATTTGGATTACTTAAGATAAGGGTTACACCACTAAATCAAACCATCCATTTTCAGCATATATATACATATATATATACATACATTTCTTGGTTAACAAAGGTGACAAACAAAAAAGTTTAACTTCGACCAATTTAGTCTCTCAATTACTTCACCAACTCCTCCTTGTCCTCTTCTCTTCCAACAATATTAGTAGCCAACACAAAAGAGTGTGTTTGCTCTCTATTGTTGTTCTCAAATCTAACATTATAATACCTTACACTAAAACTAAACTTTTTTTTAATGAAAAGCTCATCGTAGATGAGCAGGGGTTATTTAATGGATCCCCTAACCATTGTTAACTCGGATATA
>JAULKM010159276.1:0-16549 GCA_032355605.1 Rubia tinctorum
GTTATATTATTTTCTCTAATTGTTGGTTGATTTAGTTATTTAAAATAGTCGTAGTGTTTTCTAAACTCAAAACCCCCAACTTGGTTACCACACACGTAGAGTGACTTTTTCGTGTGCTTTTTCACTAATTTTAACACTCGATAAAATCTCATTTTCCTCGTGGACGACCCCGACTTACTACTATCTACTTTCTAGTAGTTAGTCGAAATTAGGGCTATAAATACTATTTTTGAGAGGCATGACGACGGCTTCCCACACGGCCCATGTTGGATACTTAGTACACGAGCTTGTTTGAATGGCACATGTCGTGTAGTTCTCTGCAGCCCATGCCAAGGCACTTTGACACCACCCGTTTTGGTTGGCACCACTACAAGAAAAGGGGCTTTCGTGATCGAATTCCGGTGAATACAAATTATTTGGTCACTAATGATTGCATTAGTGACTTACATACTTTCATCACTATGTTTTGGTCACCAATGAACCTTTAGTGACCAAGTGAAAATTGTGGTCAGCAAATTGGTCGCAAATTGGTCACAAATTGGTGTTGGGCGTAAGAGTCAAGTAATTTTACTATCCTTAGTGACCAATGGAGGTGACGAAATATAAAATGGTCACCAAATTATTATTTAGTTACCAAATTTACGGTCACTCACCAAACTTCCAAAATTTAGTATTTAGTGACCAAATTTATGGATACTCACCAAACGAAATATAAAATGGTCACCTAAGTGCATATATGATTTTCAGAGTTTTAAAAGTGTATATATACCTCAAATTTACTTGGCAAGACCCTAACAAACCCAGGGAAGTAGACTATACCCTTCAATCGAGAAAATAATGTAAAAAGCCCAAATTCTTAATGGAAAACTCCCACAACCAAAGAGACCCCCCCTCTAGCACCGGTTTATTGGCACTAGTTTTTGAAAATCCGTGGCCAAAATGATAGGGCACTGGTTCAATTTATTTTAACACCGGGTTTTTTAAAGCAGTTGATAACCAAATACCGGTTTAACAAAAATCGGTGCCCAAACCGGTGTTTGAAATATTTTTGCACCGGTTTATTTTTCTTAACTCCAATTATTTTTAGAACAGTGTTAAATATTCACATTTGAGCACAAGAGGAAGTGTAGGGCTGTCAAATGGGTCAAGTCACCCATTGGATAACCGTTATCCATTTACTATATTCACTTATTAGATAAGACTTGTTGGATAATGACCCATTGGGTTAACATATATAAATGGGTTGTAATTGTTGGGTTGAGTTGGGTTGGATAATCGGTTATCCGTTGGATAATTTTGGGTCAGGTCGGGTTGGGTAACAAGTGCCTCGTGGATAATTTCTTATAATATGACAATATTTGTTTTACAAGTTGGGTTAAAATTTCTGTAAATTGGGTAAACTAATAAATGACCCATCGGGTCAAAACAAAGTTACCTGTTGGGTCAAAACTAAATGACTCATTGGATAAAAGTCATTTAGTTGGGTTGTAAATGAACCGAGATGTAAATCATGGGTAGCGGTGTAAACAATAGCGGTGTAAACAAATTGAACTATTCGCAAAAAACTCGCGAACCGCGAACAATTCAATCAAAACTCAACTCGAATTTGATTTAACTGAGCTCAAGCCAAACTTTTATAGCATTCAAGCTCGAGCTCACTAACTTTGTTCGTAAAGATCGTTGAGCCAAAAAAAATATATTTAATATATTTTTATTATTCATAATATTTTATCATGTACCTAAAAAATAAAAATATATTTAATCACGGTTAGAGTTAGAAATCATGAAAATTAATTTCATTCAAATTTGAGTTCGAGCCAAAAATTTACAAGCTCGATCAAACTCAAGTCTAGCTTGAGCTTGCATTGAGGGTTCTTTGATTTTGTCTCGACTCATTTACATCAATCTATTCGAGTTCAAACCAAATTAATTTCATTCAAACTCGAGCTCGACCCAAAATTTTACAGGATTGATCGAAATCGAGCCGAGATTGAAATTAAGATATTTTAAAACAGCTTAGCTCGAATTAATAGTTGTTCGAATTTGGCTCGAGGTTAAGTTATTTTCAACAACCCAAGCTCGAGTTCAATTTGACCGAAATCAAGCCGATATCGAATAGTATTCGAAACTTAGCTCATCTAATACTATTCATTAATTTCGTCGAGATTATCGCCAAAATAATTTTTATATATGACATTTTTTTATTAAATATAATATTTTAGGGTTAAATACATTTATAACACTAACTTTAGACTATAAGTGCCAATATAACCCTGCAATTTCAGAAAATGCCAATATAACCCTAACTAATTCTTGTATGTGCCAATTGAACCCTAACTTTCAAAAAATTAGTGTTGATAAACCCAAAATCCCTATTTTCGGCGTTGACCCTCTCAATTACGGCATAAAAAATTTGAAATGAAAGAATTACACTTAATTAAAAAAAAACTAAAATGTTGATACCTAAAATGCCCTTTATCTTCTTCTTCACTGTTGTTGCTCTGTCGGGACCGCGGATGTGCCGTTGACAGAATTCGCAACGTCTCCTAAATCTGCCATCATCACCGGAATCTTCCACCACCGTCACTGGAACTCTCCTTCGTCGCTCGCTACAACCCCTCTCGATCTTCTTTCTCCGCCATTTTCTTTTCTCCCCAACCGCGGCCTGCAACCCTACACACCACCTCCCATAGCCTCCCCCACCGATTCCCGTTCCCCTCGCCTCCACCACCGATTCCCCTCCCCCTCGCTTCCACCACCGATTCCCCTAAGCTCAGCCACCAAGCCTGGCACAAATCACCTTACCACCAAGCCTGGCACAAATCACCTTACCACCACTGATTTCCCCTAGGCCCATCGCCACCGATGCTTCACCATTGGAAACTCTATTTTTCAAAAACTCAAACTCCACCACCAACGATAAACACACTATCAACACATCCGGATGCCCTATCCCCACCTCTCAGCCCCCACCTCACCACCACCTCCTGCCGCCCGACTAGCCCAACCCAGCTCGCTGCCCCAGAATCAACAACTCCACCCTTACCTGTGAAACCCCTACTTGCGCAACCCAGAATTAACAATTTCGATTGGTCGATCCAAACCCATTTCCATCGATCAACAATTTCAACCAATCAACAACTTCAGCTAGAAACCCCAACATGTGAGTTGGTGACACTTATTTCCACTGACCGAATGAAACCTGCACCGCCATCGCCACTCAGATTCCTCACCTCCGAGTTAGCCATCGCAGCTAAGGCACCAATTTTGCTAGAAATTTTTTTTACTTCGGCGCTGGATTTGAGAACAATTGGGAGCACAGAGGTACAGAGGCGGAAATAGGAAAAAGGTGAAGAAAAGGAAAGTAGAGATTGACTCCAAGAATGGCGGCATGGTGAGAAGAAGAAAAGGAACTTTCATGTTCAGGTTCAGGAAAGTTCAAACCTCTGTTTTTCATGTTTAGGTTGGTGGCACGGTGAAGAAAAGGATGAAAAAACGGGAAAGAAATTTTGTTTTTTCATATTTTTTATTTTTTACTTCAAGGGAAAATTGGTCTGTTTAACAAAAGCTGGTCATAAAATGGTTGACTAAAAAATCAACGAAGTCAAGGGTTATTTTGGCACTTGCAGAGATTACAGAGTTATATTGGCACTTTCAGCGTAAAGTCAGGGTTATTTTAGCACTTTACTCAATATATTATTATGCATGCAAAAAAGAATTTAATTTTTTAAATCATGGAATGAGTTGAGCTCAAACACGAGCCCGAGTCAAGACTTTACAAAATCGATCGAACGCGAACACAAACTTGAGCCAAATTAGTTTTCCTGGAACTAAGATTTAAGAGGTTTGATCGAACTCGAGTTCGAGATATTTTAAATGAGCCGAGCTAAAACTAAGGGTTTTTCGATCTCGGCCAAACTCGACAACTCGGGCTTAGAACACGGCCCGATAAACTAGATTAAAAGTTCTAAATATGATTAACTCTAACTCATAACCCTTCTCTAGTACCTCAAGGTTGAAACTCAAATTGACTAACTCGAGACAAAGGAAGAAGAATAGAGGAAGAAAAGGTTGAATGATAATTTGTTGGGTTAATTACATAATGACCCATTAGATAATGACTTATCGGATAATATATTTTAACCCATTGGGTCATATGAGTTATCTCATGGGTTATCCATAGGTTATCCATTTAATGACTCAACCCATTAAGACTCATTAATAAATGAGTTAATTGGATAATAGGTTAATTGGGTTTGGATAATGAGTTTATCCAATCAACCCATTTGACGGGCCTGGAAGTGTCACCAGTTTGCAGCACTGGTTTTCAAAAATAGGTGATGAAATTTTAAAACTCAATCTTTCCGCTAAAAATTTCAAAATATTCCAAAAATATTATAAAATGTTGCCAAAATACTTCATGGGCTAAATGCAGCTGCGCGCAGCTGTGCTAGTTAAAATATTTTTTCTTAACTTGCAAAATGGTTAATTTCTTTTATTGAATTTAACTAATAACTAAGTTAACTTAGATTAATTAAAAGTCAACCTTTAATTGACCTAATGTATATTATATATTAACTATGAATAAAAATGTTTGGCATTAACTAATTAACATTCAACGTTTAATTAACTCAGCATATATTTATAAAAATAAAAATATTTGACTTTAACTAATCAACCATCAACCCTTATTTAACTTTCTACATGTAACACTAAAATATAAGTTGACTATAACTAATTAATGATAAACTCTTATTTTACTTAATTTGTATGTCCAAATAAAAAGTTTGATTATAACTAATCGGCATTCAACCTTTACTTGACTTTCTATACACAAACACTAATAACTAAATTGATTTTAACTAATCAACAGTCAAACATTACTTGACCTCTGTATATAAACACTAATAACTAAGTTAACTTTATTTAATCAACACTCAGCCCTTACTTGACTTTCTATATATAAATACTAATAACTAAGTTTATTTTCACTAATCAACGGTTAACCCTTACTTGACTTTCTATATAAAAACACTAATAACTAAGTTGAATTAAACTAATTAATGGTCCAACATTAATTGACTTTCTATATATGAACAGTAATAACTAGGTTAACTTTCAATAATCAACGGCCAACTCTTACTTGACTTTCTATATATAAACACTAATAACTAAGTTAAATTTCATTAATCAACGGTTAACCCTTACTTGATTTTTTATGTATAAACACTAATAACCAAGTTCACTTTCACTAATCAATGGTTAAACATTACTTGACTTTCTATATGTAAACACTAATAACTAGGTTGACTTTCACTAACCAACGGTCAACCCTTGCTTGACTTTCTATATATAAACACTGATAACTAGGTCGACTTTCACTAATCAATGGTCAACCTTTAATTAACTTCCTAGATTTAAACACTAATACTCCCTCCGTCCCAGCCAAATCTGCACAAAATCATTTTTTCAATCAAAGTAGTCGAACTTTGACCACATATTTGAATACGTATATGAACAATAAGTTTATCGTATAAGATATGGTTAGATTTGTTGTATACCTCTAGGGATATCTTGGGAATGATTAGATAGTTGGACAATAACTCTAGTGTCCTTAAGCTCAACTATGTATAGGTTCTCATAAAGGAAAAAAAGGATCACATTGATAGAGACGCCTAGATCAATCATAGCATTTTAAACCAATTTACCACCTAGAGAGATAGGGAATGAAAACATTTCGGGGTCATCACACTTCTTAGGTATGTTCTTATGAGGTAAAGTGGCTACCCCCTATTTTCAATTGACCTACTTTCTTAGTTGGTTTGATCATTCTTTTAGTGCATGCATTTACAAAAAATTAGCTTAAGAGGGAACCTTGTTCAATCACATCAAGAATCAGAATGCTAACCTCAACCTCCTCAAAGACTTTGTGAATTTGCGCTTCATTGGTTGCCACCTTTGGCCTTCCCCATAGTGCACTAGGAAACCGAGGAGGATGGATCACCCTTGCCTCGGTGGTGGGGAGTTCCTTGGAGGGCTCATCTTTCACAACCATCTCTTATTCCTTAAGGTTAGTCTTTTTGCCTTCCACACTTAGGTCATCCTCTCGTACAATCTACTTCTCAGTCTCGCGCACCTCCTTCTTGTTTCTCAACTTCGAGGAACTCAAATTTCATGGATTAACCTCAGGTTGGGACAGTAGCTTTTCGGATTCCCTAGCCTTGAGTCGACTCACTGAATGGGAAAGTGGACCGACTTGCACTTCGAGATTCTTGATACTTGAGAAGGCTCTAGTGCCAATATCCTCAATCTCTCTCCTTGTCCGCTCTGCGAGAACATCACACTTCTTTTCAAATTAGGCAATTACATTAAGGATCTCCTCCTGGTCTAACTTTTACAAAGAGACATTGTTGTTGGAAGGCCCTTCTCCACTCAGGTAAGGTTGAGGTTGTCCACCTCGATTGTACGCTTGACCTTTCTTGTACCACCAAAAGTTTGGGTGGTAACGGTATCAAGGATTGAAGGAATTCATGTATGGGTCTTGCCTATCTCCACTTTGGTTCCCTCGGAACCCTTGTTCTTAACCCATAGAAAATTACCGGTTTCCACCATTTAAATCCAAGGCTTTCAACTCTTCGAAGTTTTCAACTCCTTGCGGACATGTATCCGTTGGATGATCAAGAATACAAATGCAACACACTTACTTGTTGAGCTATCCCCTTCATGAACTCTTTCATCATGGAAGAAAGTGCTTGGAATTTTTCCTCTAACTTTGGAAAGTGAACGGGTTCATCTAAGGTCTTCACACGGGATCGGGTACCAGATTGTCATGTACCATTGGCCATTACCTCAAATAATACCATTGTATCCTTAGGGCTCTTGTTCTCTATGGATCCATTGCACACCGCATTATCCATTCTTATATCCTTGTTACAGAGGCCCTCGAAGAAATAGTACCCCAAATCACCCTCCTCCTTGAATGGATGGTAAGGGAAACTTGCCAACAACCTCTTAATTTTTTTTCAATACTCGTAGAGGGACTCGTTATCCAAATGCAAAATGTTGGAAAGAAACTTCTTTAGACCTGTAGACTTGGAAGGCGTAAAGTACTTTTCAAGGAACTTCTGCTTCATATCCATCCATGAATTAATGAAACTCGGTGAGAGGTGATATAGCCAATCCTTGGTTGTGTCCCGCACCGATAAAGGAAAGGATCTCAAGTTCTAGTCCTCCTCTGATACCCCTGATGGCTTCATATTGGTGCACACAAGGTGAATATCTAAAAAGTGCTTGTTCGGGTCTTCACAGGCCATCCCATGGAAATGGGAAAGCATTGGATCATGCCGCTCTTCAACTCACAAGTCACATCCGGTGGTAAAGGTGAGAAAACAATGCATAGGAGTTAATTCTCCAAGTTTGAAGTCATCAACTCCCTAAGCATCATGTTGTCTTCCAAAATCTCAACAGTCTCCTTAACTATAACAGTTGGTCCTTGTGGAACCTCTACCCTAGCTCTCCTCCTTCTCCTTATTCGACCACCTGCGTTATCTAGTAGGTAATGTAAAGTTCCTAAGTTCATGGTACGGGTATTTATCATAAACCATAAATTAAACAATACCAAACCAAAGACAAACACTAGCAAACAGATTAGGAGTAACCGGAATAGCTATCACAAAGGCTCAACACCAAAAACCAACTAAAACTAACAAACAAAAATAAAAAAAACACTAACTACTCAACGAACTAACAATGAAAGTTAACAGTTAAAACTTTAAACAAACATCCCTTGCAGCTGTGCCAAAATTTTGATCTGTACTCCGCCGGGTCGTTAAAACTATCAACCTTTCGAGAGATGGAATTTAACCCATGGAGCACTTGGAAGATCAAAGATAAATATTTTTATGTTGCTTCCATTCTTACTACTAAACTACCAAGGGGTAGATAGTGGCAAGTCTAGATTCGTCCATAGAGATGCTAGGAATTTAAAGGTTAAGTATGCAAAGCCACTATCGAGTCGTCAATCAGATCATGCGTTGGGAATAGTTAATGTGAAAAACAAGGTTTAGGGGAGGGGCGTTATCTATATACTACAAGCAGGCAAGAACAAGAGAGTAAACTATATTAAACTAGCACTTGGGGATATTTGTGTTACATGATCGGTAGTATATTTTGATCCTAGATTCAATCAAGTATAAGACGTATAAATCTATCCTAACACTTATGTCACATAGTGTGGTTGATAGTCAACACTTCCCCTTGTCCGTCACACAAAGGTGCTCTCATTTTCTTCTATCGACACTGTCATAATTAGGGAAATGCAACAACGGACATGCCTACTATATGGTTCTACTCATTCCCTGTAAAGAATTATGTCTCGGGTACTCCACTATGAATGCTTATCCCTAGGCATACAGAGGTAAAGAGATCAGCACCTTGGGGTAACTCTAAGTTTGCAACGACATAGGTCGAATTATGCCAACCCTAGTTTCTACCAATATCTTATCCTCCTATCAGGCTACTGTCCAGTTCTCACTGGCGAGTAATCAGTCTTACTAGTGTATGATCATTAGAGCGATGTCATGACCCACATGGTCGCAAACTTTTCACTCCCCTTATTACTCAGCCAACACTCCCTAGGGGATAACAATAATGCACCATTCAATCAAAGTAGACTGAGGTGTATGCTAACATAGAATATCAATCATGAATTTAACAAAAAAATATGGCACAAGTTAACACAATATTCACAAGCATTAAAGGATAAGAAGATCTTAGAATCTCACAAAATAACTACCAATTCATGAATACAAATATAAATCCCCAAGCTAAATCACTACACCCTAAGTATTGAACCCAATTGATCCATTGGATTCAATTCCCTTGGGCAAAACAAGAAGAATTAAACTAAGACAGAAAGGTTAACCCTTTTTTGTCTCTACCTACTCTTAGGAAAAACTAGGAGAATGAAAAATAAAACTATCCAAAATTTAAACGCTAGTAGATATAGGTTTTTTTTATATAGTAAATAGAATTGGGCCCCTTAAAAGAGTCCCAAAAGAGCAACTTAAACCCTATATTCCATCGGGCACGGGATGTGCAATAGCGCACGGCTCGTGAAATAGTGCACGGGCCACCGATTGGGTGTGAATTTCCTATCTCTAAGCTCACAGTCACGTATATCCACGCTGGCCACCGGCTGGAAGCACATTCTGATCGTTTGAACGGAACGGGTCGTGCATAACCTTACTAGCCTCCTGCTAGAAGATTTATTTAATCTTCTGAGCGACGGGGGCCATGCATAACCTTGCTGGGAGTCAATTTCTGGGCAACTGATGGCGCTGTCATGCAAATCTTCACATCTCGTGGGCTGGTCTTAGGATTTTTTACTTCAAGGAGTACATGCCAAGCATTATGGCACGGCCCATACTGCATACTTAGCACACAAACTTGTTTGAACGGCACAGGCTGTGTAGTTCTCTAATGCCCGTGCCAATGCACTTTGACACCACCCGTTTTGGATGGCATGACCCGTGGAGTATTACACCCATTTTGAACTTCGACTTCTTTCTCTTCAAGCCTTGGTTCCATCTACTACCACATTTGGACTCGTGGTCTTCTGTCTACCACCATCCTTGCCAATGACCTTCTACTATTTACTACCATCCTTATAAATATCCTTTTACAATCTACACTGCAGTGTTTACGAGCAATCTACAAATGAGCTCACAAAATAAGATCTATATGTTGGTAAGGACATAGTTTCAATTAGGTCTAATGAATCTACAAAATTAAGGATTTAAATAAGAAAACCAACAATGGCTATCTAAACCCCTTGTAATGTAAACCCGACAAAACCTAGTAATCAACCAACCAAAACATAATAATAAATGTGTTAAAGGCATTGGATAACACATGCTTTTGCGTGCAGGTCATGAACCTTCCGCAACTCTTCCAAGAATAGCAATAATAATTTCATCCGATAGAGATTTGAATAGTGTCTCCATACCTTGTTTCTTGGTGTAACTTTTTTTATTAAATTGAGGGTGAACAGGTACAAAGTTTGTTAATTTGTTTGCAAAGTTGGATTAAAAATGGCAGTTGAAAGAAATACTTGTAATGAAAGGTAATTATGATCAAAGATATTTTTGTCATATTCCACCTAGGAAAATGAAACACACCCCTTGGAAACTATACTCATTGGATGCACCATGGTATGATTGTGCATGGGACCCATTTTTCAAATTTCTACACAACTCTTTCATTTTCCAGTATCGCGATGCGAGTCCAACATTAGATATGAATTTAGAGAGAACTAATAGGACGTCGGTTGAAATTAACCCTTGTGTTTCTTTACATTAGACGGTCGTTTATTAATAACTTGCATTAATTATGTACCACTAAATGATAGTGAAGGTTTAACCACTATCTATTGGCCTTCCATAGCCTTCCAACAAATGGGCATCCTCTCTACGCTTGTTAAGATATCAAAACAAATGAAGGATGGCGGTTCCGAGTATGAAACTAAATACGTTGTGCAACTGTGCTGTCAATGGGAAATCATGCACTAGTATATGCATGTCAAATTTTAATTAAATTTATATAGGAACACTGGTCAATAGTTATTACATTTGTATGAGGAAAACATGACAAATCAATACCATTTATAATTTATTAAAATCTTGGCATGTGTGTTTCAATTCTATAAATTTAATTAGAATAGTATATTATTATTTAATTTAAATATAATATAATATTTTTATTTCAAAAAATTATGAAGGAAAACAAATTAGGTACTACAAATTTTCTATATTACCACATTGAATACATTCAACAATTCATTCCCTCGAATATGCATTAATATGGAATATCACTAGAAATTCAACCAATTAAAGACCCAAAATAAATAATCAAAACTAAGTAAAGATATTGGTTTATACTAGTGCAAGGTGGACAAGCCTAACTTTTGCACTATATAGTCAATTAAAAATAAGACTCTAATGAAAAATATTAAACTTTGAAATTCTTAGAGACGTTACCAACATTATGAATCAAATAAATAAAATGTAATTAGTGATTTTTTTAATATTAGAAGTGCATTAATGTGTTATGCATAATATATAGTTTTAAATTAAATTTATAAAATAGAAAATTGTATACAAAAATTATTAGTATCAGGTGTGAATGGTATTGATTTGTTACATTTTTTCAAAATATGTAATACGAATTGTTATGAAGATACCATAATTTCCAAACTAATCATAATTAGTAACGTGGAATATAGTTATTATATATTTTATGAGAATGCATCGAATCAATATCATTAAGAGTTGATGATTTGTTAAAATATTTTTTATTTTTTGTCAATTTATTTATACTATATATTACTATTACGTTTTTATTATAATTTTGTATTTCAAATTTTATGTAGACAAATAGACATAAAATTAAAATAATTCTATATAAACTCACCAAAAACATTCACAAATTCATTCCTTTTGATATTCATTGATTTCTCTCCCTGTCTCTGATTTTCCCTCTACAATGGTCCGGAGGAGAGTTAAACTTGTGTTCATTGAGAACAATGCCGAGAGAAAAGCCTCCTACAGAAAACAAATAAAAGGGTTTACCAAAAAAATAAAGGATCTAAACACTCGTTGTGATGTAGAGGTGTGTGCTATTGTTTATGGCCCGTATCAAGAACAACCACAAATATGGCCAGAGGAGCCTGGAGATGTTAATGAAGTTCTCAAGAAGTTCACGAAAATCCCAACGACAACGAGGACAAAGAGGATGATGAATGAGGATGGTGTTATGAACCAGAGGATTGAGAAGCTGAAAACGCAACTCAATAAATTTAAGCAACTGAATCGAGAAAATGAGGTTTCCGGATTTGTTCGAGGTATTTTGGAGGGCTCTATAAATCTTGGCAACCTGAGCCTTTCTGATAAGAAAGATGTAGATGAAAAGCTCCTCAACAAACTCGAAGAAATCAATAAGAGGATGGATTTTGGGGGGAAACAAACCCTTCAGTCTGAGCCCGAGTTGGTGTCTGACTGTCATGATATGACTAATGCAGTTGGTGATTGTGGGAAATCCGATTCTGATTAGTTAAGGATCAATTCATAAGGATATGATGGGATTGATTGCAGCAACACTATGGTGGCAATCATTACTAAACTGGTTCATGTATGTCCTCTGTTATTTCATGTTTTATTTTTTTTGGGTCCACTTGTTTGGTTAGGTTTTTATATTCAAATGATCTGGGTTAATTTTAGATTATGTTCCAAGGATTAGACCATCTATTACTTGTTTTGTGTTGAGTGTTTGCTGCAAATATTGCGACGGTAGGATTCCTTTATGCTTTTGTGAGAAAATCTTTCTTTATGTACACCCTTGTTGGCCAATAAATTTCAATGATGCATTTTTTCTTAGTATTTTGAATTCATTTTTACTTGAAAAGGACCATCTTCTTGTATCATACTTTTACTTTGGAATTCAAGATTTTATATGGTTGTGGCACATACTTTTAGCAATTACTAAGAGATTGAAAAATTACTAATATGGTAAAGATATAGATGTATATGAAAATTTTAAAAAAATTAACCGACCCTCAAAAATAATTTTAAAAATTAGAGTAAAGTGCTTGAGAAAAATATTTATCAGGATAATCCAGACATAAAGGCTTATCAGACACCAATTATATGAAGACACATCATCATTAATTAGATTTTTATTGGGCCACTTGTATAATGATTTAATACGTGGTTTATGCATCAATCAGTTAGTGTTTAACTATTTTTGGAAAATATTGAAAATACACATGAACCAATCAAATATCATGAAATGTACACATGGCACTATATCATTGGTGCCTGATAAGGCTTATGTCAGGATGATCCTGACATATATTTTTCTCAAAGTGCATATATAACTCCAAGTTTTAATGAAAGTGTCACTTAATCTTTCAATTTTTCGAAAGTGTAGTTTCACCCTTCGACCGTCCAAATGTCTTTTGACTCGAACCTTCTTGTTTGAAATAGGAAATCATATTTTTATTTTTAACAAAACTAACCCTACCCCTATCTCTTTTGCTTCCTCTTATCTTTATATCATTCAATGCTCTTCCCTATGACTTTTTTCCATTCCGCGTGAAACAACTTTAACAACTTTTGGCGTTGATGAAAACCTAAACTCTAATAACCATCACCGATAACTCTTGGAATTCCCAACAACTAATTGACTTTGGCATTGTTGGATGGATTACTTAGTGAAGTTTTAGAGTCAAAAGTTGAGGCCCAATGACATTGATTACATATATTTTGTGTGGGATGGTGATTTTCTGTCGTCAGAGAAAGCTTAAAATGTTCCTCTCCAGAGAAGCTTTTCCATGGCCGTTTACGTCATACCGCACGAGAATACTTGTGAATTTCACAGACTTTCCAATTTTTGAACTGGCTAAAGAAGTAAGTGAAGCCATGTAAAGAGTTTATGTTGTTGGTTGATGTTGAGGTTGGGGTTGGGGTTGATGTGATTAGGCTGAAGTTATGATACATGTAAAGATAATAATCTTAAAAACCAAAAAATAATATCCCTAGTGCAAGGCATTAACGGCGGTTAAAGTGTCCATATGATGGCGTTTATGACTCTTCATCCATGGTACCACCGTTGATTGGCATACCACAATGTACGACGTTGTGTAACTGCAATGTTATAGTGTAAACCATGGCGTTGTGTTGCACCGCGGTACCCTTCTTTTAACGTTGTCAAATATTACAGTACTAGACGTTCTATCCTTTATGATTCCGATATAGGATCTTATTTCAGAAATTCGTGTGTTGCTAGATATGCTATACCAGTGCATCTTATGTCAAAAATCAATTTTTGAGGAGTGAATCTGAGATCGAATTGGTAATAAGTTCGATCAATGTGGTTCGGGTAGTTGTTTTCGACATCAGAACATATGTCAGCTTTCTCTTAAAAATTGCAATTGAAATGTTGATCCGAGGTCAGTGACGATATCAGATCAAATATTGAAAATTGTAGTCATTTTCCCAATTCACTAATTAAAAGTGGTGTTCGTCTACAGCGATGTGGCTATAAACACATGTTTGTATCGAAATAAAATCATTTTCATTACACTTTGTGCAATACAACGAAACAAAATAAAGAAGAATATCTATAGGAAGCACAAGTGACAATATTTATGGGGAAAAAACTCTTAGCATATAATCCGGAATTGACTACATAACATGTATTATTGTATTGAAAATGAACTAAATGGTATTAAAGTATCTTATAATGGGCATGGTGAGAAAGTCATCCTCAAACCTATTCTGAATATTTTTATCATGTTCCCTAGACTACGATGTGGGTTTTGAGCGGCCAACTAGTGCCACAATCATCTTGTAGCATTTATTTCCGAGCAGACCCAAC
The DNA here is from genome assembly GCA_032355605.1 of Rubia tinctorum. NCBI lineage: Eukaryota > Viridiplantae > Streptophyta > Magnoliopsida > Gentianales > Rubiaceae > Rubia > Rubia tinctorum. The sequence goes on from JAULKM010159276.1 coordinate 14,434, forward strand.
ATACAACCAAAAACAAAGATTTTTAAAGTTAGAATTCTATGTCAACATCACTAGGTCGCGAAGAGATGGGAAGTAATGATAATTACCAAATGAAAACCTACCTCACATTCCAATCATAGCTCTCATAATCTTGTTGTGCCCAATGACAACTTGGGTTGGAGTTATCTTGTTTTCCATCACTGATTCTTTTTGTAATTGAATCTTTTCTGGAATGAATTCTACCTACACAAACTTGAGAAAATGCATTTAATAATTTGAATAATGGACCAATCAACAATCATGGTCTAGTGTTTCCCGCTAAATCTAAATTTTCATACAAGATGTAACAATGAAATGCTATGGCAAAGGAAATTAACGACATTTAAATCTCCATCCTAGGTTCCCCTATTCACTTAAAATTACATAATGTTCACTAAAAACTTACCCCAATTAACCTCTTCTTCAAATCCGAAACCTAAAGTGAAATGATTTTGAGTGTACTCCCTTCATGATAAACCCATATAATCAAATTGGTAGTCCGATGCAGGGAAGGAAAATTGTAATGGGGGAAGAACAATTGTTTAGATGGAGTGAGAGGGTTAAGTTTTAGGGCCCCACTTAGGGGTGGGGGTTAAATAGATCTGCAATTTTAGTTGGCGGGTTGCACGGCGGTAATCCTCCGTGCATTATCTGCCAAATTAAAGTCAAATACTGTTCAAATTTTGGAACACATTACAGGAATTATTCTAATATTAGGAGTTTTGTTCAGCAAGCTCTTCGTATATAAATGGCACTTGTTATAATTTCAGGACTAGATCTCTCCAAAATAGTGTTCCTCCCCAATGCTTCCTTACCCCCATCAAACTTCAAAATTCCCCATCTACCACACTTTCACTACAAGAAAATGGACCATTACTTCACCCCTTTTACCTCATTTTTTTGCTTAGGTCAATAACTGAGGTAAAAAGTTCTTTTACCTCGGTTATTATATTTTTTGAAGTTAATAATATTTTTAACCTCGGTTAAAAACCGAGATAAATAATAAGTTTTTTCTGCGGTTCTATGATAACCGTGGTAAATATTTGTCATATTCTAATTAAATAGTATGACCGACATATCTGCAACGTTTACAACATGGGTACGACCTAGCAGTAATAGTTAATCATGCACTGATTGACTTCGAACTATTGTTCGGTTAAACTGAATTCCTCTCGAGGTTAGGGGCAACGTCGCTTGCTCTCACGTGTGATGTCGTACATGCCCCTCGGTCTAAACCATTGCCTAAATCCAATTAAATTAATTAATTCATGCGATGTCGCGGGTTGGTCGGTAAATTATCGGTAAACTCAACATCATATGTGTGAATGAGTGCGAAGTCGCACCTGCCTATCATACCTAATAAATCAACAATAGTTAGCCAATACAGGCATAACTTGGAATGTATTATCGAAAGGTCTCATTCCTAGTTCACAATAGTCAGTCTCAAATTTAATTAAACTAAATTTGTTAGATGAAGGCCAGGTAATCCAAAACACATAATGCTACCATACGGTATCCAGAAAACATCCCATCATATTACGGATCAAACAAAAGACAAAATATTCCAATAAAATCCCAAAAAATTCATCATCATCATGTACGACAAACTAACATCCATGGCAATCAATGGGGTGGCGACAAGGGTGATAAAAAATCGTCTTCCGACAAACTATTTCCATTGTCTTGAGAATTAGCCTGCAACTTTTTGGTGGAAGACTCGGTATCGCCATCTAGTACAAGTTTGGATTGCAATCATTAATTTAAGACCCAAACTCAGCATAATTTTTCTTTTAACCAGAAAACTTCTAAATTTGAAGCCTTACCACATCAAAATCCCATCAAATGGTCACATATTTATTCTTGCATTTTTCACCAAGAAGACAACATCCGGGTGGCGACTATCACTATCTATATTGATGATTTGAATATCATTGGGACCAATGAAGAGATTTTAGAAGTAATATCTTACTTAAAGAAAGAGTTCGAGGTGAAAGTACTTGAGAAAACAAAATATTGTCTCGGGGATACTTGTGCATCAATCAAATTACACGAAAAAGATATTAAAGAGATTCAATATGGATAAATCAAATCCATTGAG
>JAULKM010159287.1:0-16548 GCA_032355605.1 Rubia tinctorum
AACAAAATGTTCATGAATATAAAATTTACAACATGTGACCAAGTAAAAATTATTTAAATGTTTCATTAAAATAAATGTCATCGTGTGTCTCGTGCGTTCTTCTTTGATAAAAAACACCTATATAAAATGGATAGTTATAGTTCCCAATAAGAAGCCTTGCCCAGTCTTGGAGAAGGGTCTTTTCTCTATTTACATAATATATAAAGTCATTAGATATTGATTGTTTTGATACATAGTTTTTAAGTACTTTCAAGATATCTATCCCTCTCATGTATCGTAAATCTTGAGCGCCCCTAGTGTTTATTAGTTTTTAAATTTTGTTGTTCTCTAATATATAATTATTTAAAAAGAAATTACAATTATATTTTAGGAAACTCAATGGTTTTTGGATTTTTAGGAAGGATTTAGATCTTAGGACACAAAAAATTTAGATCTTGAAATGAATTTCCTAATGCTAGGGAAATTGATAGATATTTTAATTTTATGCTATTAATAAGCTTTACAGATTAGTTGTCAATTTTATTAAAGATTACATTGTTAAAATATTTCACAACATTTGACATTGTATGACCTTCTCCTAGGTTTCATCTAAACCTTCTCGATTTCCGAGTGTTTTGATCATGAGGTCACAATCTTTGTTTCCTACATTGGATATACCTTTAAAAGGGAACTGGTAAATCGATGCTATATATTTGAATTAGCTAGCTGGTTACATATTCATGTGTAATGGTAAAAATGCCAGAGTGTTTCCAAAGTCGTATTTTGGGTGCTCCCATGGGTGGAAGGGAAGTTGTACTGAGAATATTAAGCCTGGTACAAAACCATTCTTGTTTAACTTTGAATTGAAGCTTTTGTACCGTGTACAATCTCTATGATGCTATATCTGAAGGAACTACGAACTTGGAACCAGCTGATTTTGATGGGAAATTCCATGTACAAGTGAAATTTAGAAACTTTAAGGGGTGTGTTCCCTTGCATAAAAAGTCTTTTGTGAGTGTTATTAAGGGGAACTACACTGGATTGAACTTCAACCTAGAAATTTATGAAAAGCAAGTGACAAATTTGATCTCATTATTTGCACCATGGCCAAAGTAATTAGAATAAATGATGATAACGATGCTGAATATGATTGTGAATAGAATGAAATTGATGTAAACTGATGTATACATTCCCTACTAATGCTCCTTGCTTTTTTTCTGAAACATGGTGAACTTTTGAATGCAAGTTGACGTTTAATTGGAAAAAACATATTTAAATTATTTAAATGTTTCTTAAAGAAAAAACCAATTCGTGTAATGTGCGTGCATATTTTCTTAAGTCATTGCCTTATATGCATGGGATTTTTATTTTCATACTGAAAATATAACTGTAACTTAATTTTGAGACCAAGTAAAAAATGATTTAAATGTTTGAATAAGATAAAAGCCATCATGTGTCACGTACGTGCCTATTTGATACAAATGGTAAAACAAATTCGGAGTGTTTCAATTATCATGTGTTCGGTGTTCCCATAGGAGGAACTGGAGTTGTTGGGCAAATTAAGCCTGGTACAAAGCAAACTGTTAACACAATCCCCTCTCGAAATATATTTATGAAGCTTCCGGAGTTCAGACTGAAATTACATCTCCTCCTCTTGAGTCTAATTGTGATATATCATCCCTCGATATTTGAAAGAACAACTCCTTGTTGTATAGTTTCTTCCAAAAAAGAAAATTTGGATAAGTCAAAGGCTCAGCAGTTCCCGCACAAACAACATTTTCCAAATCACATACTCAGTTTGATTCATTTAGGATAAAAGACAATGACGAAGTTAAATGTGACTGTACATAGAATGATATGGTTAGAAACAGATTTATACATTCATACTCATGCTTCTAGCCCTTTTTCCAAAATCTGTCAAACTTTTCAATCCTAGTTGAAGTAAAAAATATTTTAAAAAATTATTGCAATATTCCTAAAAAACTAATATGTGTCATGTGTGAGCATATTTTTTTATGCCCAAGCCAATTATGCTATTAATATACTATAATGCTAAAATACTTAAAAACATAACCGTAACTCATTTTTTGTTCTATACTATTAATATACTCAATAAAATTTTCGTGTATATAAAATTTACGAAATGTGACCATGTCAAAAGTATTTAAATGTTTCATAAAAATAAATGCTATCGTGTGTCTTGAGCGTGCCTATTTGATACCAAAAACCTATATAAAATGGATAATTATAGTTCCCAATAAGTAGCCTTGCCAACTCTTGGAGAAGGATCTTTTCTCTATTTACATATTATATAAAGTCATCAGATAATGATTGTTTCGATACATATTTTTTAAATACTCTCAATATATATGTCTCTCTCATGTATCGTAACTCTTAAGCGTCCCTAGTGTTGATTATTGTTTTAATTTTGTTATTCTCTAATATAAAATTATTTCAAAAAAATACAATTATATTTTAGGAAACTCAATGATTTTTGGATATTTTGGAAGGATTAAGATCTTAGGACACAAAAAAATTAGATCTTGAAATTAATTTCCTAACGTAAGAGAATTTGAAAGATATTTTAATTGTATACTATTAATAAGCTTTACAGATTAAATGTCAACGCTATTAAATAGTACATTGTAACAATATTTCATAGCATTTGACATTGAATGAGCTCATCCTCGCTTTCATCTAAACTCCCTCAGTTTCCGAGTGTTTTGATCACGAGGTCACAATCTTTTGTTTCCTACATTGGATCTACCTTTAAAGTGGAACTAGTAAATCGATGCTATATATTCGAATTAGCTAGCTGGTTACATATTCAAGTGTAATGGTAAAACAAAGTCGGAGTGTTTCCAATGTCGTGTTTTGGGTGTTCCCATTGGTGGAAGGGAATTTGAACTGAGAAGATTAAGACTGGTACAAAACTATTCTTGTTTGACTTTGAATTGAAGTTTTTGTACCGTGTGCTGTTTGTATGAGGATATATCTAAAGGAAGTCCGAACTTGGAACCAGCAGCTTATGATGGGAAATTCCCAGTACATGTGAAATTTAGAAACTTTAAGGGGTGTGTTCCCTTGCATCAACAGTGTTTTGTAAGTGTTATTAAGGGGAACTAAATCAGATTGAAGTTCCACCAAGAAATTGATGAAAAACAAGTGACAAATTTGATCACATCATTTACACCATTGCTAAAGTAATTAGGATAAATGACGATGACGATGTTGAATATAACTGTGCATAGAATGAAATGGTTGTAAACTGATGTATATATTCCCTACTAATGCTCCTTCCCTTTTGCCGAAACATGGTGAACTTTTCAATGCGAGTTGAAATTTAATTGGGAAAAAAATAAATATAAAATTATTAAATGTTTCTTAAAGAAAAAACCAATTAGTGAAATGTTCATGCACATTTTGTTAAACCCAAACCTTATATGAATGGGATTTTTATTTAAATACTGAAAACATAACTGTGACTTAATTTCGAGACAAAGTAAAAAATGTTTTAAATGTTTGAATAAGATGAATGCCATCATGTATCACGTACGTGCCTATTTGATATAAATGGTAAAACAAAGCCAGAGTGTTTCCAATATTGTGTGTTTGGTGTTCCCATAGGTGGAACTAAAGTTGTTGGGAAGAATAAGCCTGGTACAAAGCAAATAGTTTACACAATCTCCTCTCGACATATATTTATGAAGCTCCCAAAAATCAGACTAAAATTACATCTCCTTTTCCTCCTCTTCCTGAGTTTATGTGATATATCATCCCCCGATATTTGAAAGAACAACTCTTTGTTGTATAGTTTCTTACAAAAGAGAAAATCAAGCTAAGTCGAAGGCTCGGCTGGTCCCTCACAAACAACATTTTCCAAATCACATACTCAGTTTGATGCATTTAGGATAAGAGATAATGACGAAGTTAAATATGACTGTACATAGAATGATATGGCTAGAAACTGATTTATACATTCATACTAATGCTTCTAGCCCTTTTGCCGAAATCTGTTGAACTTTTCAATCCTAGTTGAAGTAAAAATATTTTTTAAAAATCATTGCAATATTCCTAAAAAAACTAACGTGTGTCATGTTTGTGCATATTTTTTGATGCACCAGCCAATTTTGCTATTAATTTACCATAATGGTAAAATACTTAAAAACATAACCGTAACTCATTTTTTGTCCTATGCTATTAGTATACTCAACCAAAATGTTCATGAATATAAAATTTACAGCATGTGACCAAGTAAAAAATATTTATATGGTCCATTCAAATAAATTCGATGGAGTGTCACGTGCATGCCTATTTGATACAAAACACCTATATAAAATGGATAATTATTGATCTCAATAAGCAGCCTTGCCCATTCTTGGAGAAGGATCTTTTCTCTATTTACATAGTACATAAAGTAATCAGATAATGATTGTTTCGATACATAGTTTTTAAATACTCTCAAGATATCTATCCCTCTTATGTATCGTAACTCTTGAGTGTCCCTAGTGTTGATTGTTGTTTTAATCTCATTGTTCTATAATATAGAATTATTTAAAAAGAAATTACAATTATATTTTAGGAAACTCAATGTTTTTTAGATTTTTAGGAAGGATTGAGATCTTAAGACACAAAAAATTTAGATCTTGAAATAAATTTCCTAACGTAAGCGAATTTGAAAGATATTTTAATTGTATGCTATTAATAAGATTTACAGCTTAGTTGTCAACGTTATTGAAGATTACATTGTAACAATATTTCACAACATTTGACATTGTATGACCTCATCCTCGCTTTCATCTAAACTCCCTCAGTTTTCGAGTGTTTTGATCACGAGGTCACAATATTTTGTTTCCTATATTGGATCTACCTTTTAAGTAAGACTGGTAAATCGATGCTATATATTCGAATTAGCTAGCTGGTTACATATTCAAGTGTAATGGTTAAACAAAGTTGGAGTGTTTCCAATGTCGTGTTTTGGGTGTTCCCATTGGTGGAAGGGAATTTGAACTGAGAAGATTAAGCATGGTACAAAACTATTCTTGTTTGACTTTAAATTGATGTTTTTGTACCGTGTGCAGTGTGTATGAGGTTATATCTGAAGGAAGTCCGAACTTGGAACTAGCTGCTTATGATGGGAAATTCCCGGTACAGGTGAAATTTAGAAACATTAAGGGGTGTGCTCCCTTGCATCAAAAGTCTTTTGTAAGTGTTATGAAGGGGAACTACATTCGATTGAAGTTACACCTAGAAATTGATTAAAAGCAAGTAACAAATTTGATCTCATTATTTACACCATTGCCAAAGTAATAAGGATAAATGATGATAACGATGTTGAATATGACTGTGCATAGAATGAAATGGTCATAAACTGATGGATACATTCCTTACTAATGCTCCTTCCCTTTTGCCGAAACATGGTGAACTTTTCAATGCGAGTTGAAATTTAATTGGGAAAAAAACAAATATAAAAATTATTTAAATGTTTCTTAAAGAAAAAAAACTAATTCATGTAATGTGCATGCATATTTTGTTAACCCTTGCCTTATATGCATGGGATTTTGATTTAAATACTGAAAACATAACTATGACTAAATTTTGAGACAAAGTAAAAAATGTTTTAAATGGTTGAATAAGATGAATGCCATCATGTGTCACGTACGTGCCTATTTGATACAAATGGTAAAACAAAGCCAGAGTGTTTCCAATATCGTGTGTTCGGTGTTCCAATAGGTGGAACTCACGTTGTTGGGAAGATTAAGCCTGGTAAAATACAAATCATTTACACAATACCCTCTCGACATATATTTATGAAGGTCCCAGAAATCAGAATAAAATTACATCTTCTTTTCCTCCTCCTCCTGAGTCTAATTGTGATATATCATCCCCCGATATTTTAAAGAACAACTCTTTGTTGTATATTTTCTTCCAAAAGAGAAAATCAAGAAAAGTCGAAGGCTCGGCAGGTCCCACACAAACAAAAATTTCCAAATCACATACTCGGTTTGATGCATTTAGGATAAAAGACAATGACAAAGTTAAATATGACTATACATAGAATGATATGGTTAGAAACTGATTTATACATTCATACTAATGCTTCTAGCCCTTTTGTCTAAATCGCTTGAACTTTTCCATCCTAGTTGAAGTAAAAAAAAATTTAAAAATTCATTGCAATATTCCTAAAAAACCTAATGACTGTCATGTGTGTGCATATTTTGTGATGCCCTAGCCAATTATGCTATTAATTTACTATAATTCTATAATACTCAAAACCATAACGGTAACTCATTTTTTCCCCATGCTATTAATATACTCAAAAAAATGTTCATGAATATAAAACTTACAACATGTGACCAAGTAAAAAATATTTAAATGTTCCATTAAAATAAATTCTAAGGAGTGTCTCGTGTGTGCCTATTTGATACAAAACACCTATATAAAATGATAATTATAGATCCCAATAAGCAGCCTTGCCCACTCTTGGAGAAGGATCTTTTCTCTATTTACGTAGTATATAAAGTCATCAGATAATGATTTTTTCGATACATAGTTTTTAAATACTCTCAAAATATCTATCCCTCTTATGTATCGTAACTCTTGAGCGTCCCTAGTGTTGATTATTTTTTTAATTTCATTGTTCTCTAATATAGAATTATTTCAAAAGAAATTACAATTATATTTTAGGAAACTCAATGTTTTTTGGATTCTTAGGATAGATTTAGATCTTAGGAAACAAAAAACTTAGATCTTGAAATGAATTTAATAACGTAAGAGAATTTGAAAGATATTTTAATTACATGCTATTGATAAGCTTTACAACTTAGTTGTCAACGTTATTGAAGATTACATTGTAACAATATTTCACAACATTTGACATTGTATGACCTCGTTCTCGCTTTCATCTACACTTCCTCAGTTTTCGAGTGTTTTGATCATGAGGTCACAATCTTTTGTTTCCTACATTGGATCTACCTTTAAAGTGTAACTGGTAAATTGATGCTATATATTCGAATTAGCTAGCTGGTTACATTTTCAAGTGTAATGGTAAAACAAAGTCGGAGTGTTTCCAATGGCGTGTTTTGGGTGTTCCCATTGGTGGAAGGGAATTTTAATTGAGAAGATTAAGCGTGGTACAAAACTATTCTTGTTTGACTTTGAATTGAAGTTTTTGTACCGTGTGCAATGTCCGTGAGGTTATATCTAAAGGAAGTCCGAACTTGGAACCAGCTGCTTATGATGGGAAATTCCCTGTACATGTGAAATTTAAAAACTTTAAGGGGTGAGTTCCCTTGCACCAAAAGTCTTTTGTAAGTGTTATTAAGGGGAACTACATTGGATTGAAGTTCAACCTAGAAATTGATGAAAAGCCAGTGACAAATTTGATCTCATTATTTACATCATTGCTAAAGTAATTGGGATAAATGACGATAACGATGTTGAATATGATTGTGCATAGAATGAAATGGTCGTAAACTGATGTATATATTCCCTTCTAATGCTCCTTTCCTTTTGCTAAAACATGGTGAACTTTTGAATGCGAGTTGAAAATTAATTGAAAAAAAAACAAATATAAAAATTATTTAAATTTTTCTTAAAGAAAAAAACCAATTAGTGTAATGTGCGTGCATATTTTGTTAAGCCCAAGCCTTATATACATGGGATTTTTTATTTAAATACTGAAAACATAACTGTGACTTAATTTTCAGAACAAGTAAAAAATGTTTTAAATGTTTGAATAAAATGAATGCCATCATGTGTCTCATACGAGCCTATTTGATACAAATGGTAAAACAAAGCCGGAGTGTTTCCAATATCATGTGTTTGGTATTCCCATAGGTGGAACTAGAGTTGTTGGGAAGTCTAAGCATGGTACAAAGCAAATCATTTACACTATCCCCTCTCGACATATATTTATGAGGCTCCTGGAATTCACACTGAAATTACATCTCTTTTTCCTCCTGCTCCCGAGTCTAATTGTGAACCCTCAATATTTGAAAGAACAACTCTTTGTTGTATAGTTTCTTTCAAAAGAGAAAATCAACATAAGTCGAAGGCTCGGTAGGTCCCGCACAAACAAAAATTTCCAAATAACATACTCAGTTTGATGCATTTAGGATAAAAGATAATGACGAACTTAAATATGGCTGTACATAGAATGATATGGTTAGAAACTGATTTATACATTCATACTAATGCTTCTAGCCCTTTTGCCAAAATATGTTGAACTTTTCAATCCTAGTTGAAGTAAAAAAAAATATATGCAATATTCCTAAAAAAACTAATGTGTGTCATGTGTCTGCATATTTTGTGATGCCCCCGCCAATTATGCTATTAATTTGCCATAATGCTAAAATACTTAAAAACATAACCGTAATTCATTTTTTGTCCTATGCTATTAATATACTCAACAAAATGTTCAAGAATATAAAATTTACAACATGTGACCAAGTAAAAAATATTTAAATGTTTGATTAAAATAAATTCGATGGAGTGTCACGTGCATGCCTATTTGATACAAAACACCTATATAAAATGGATAATTATAGATCCCAATAAGCAGCCTTGCCAATTCTTGGAGAAGGATCTTTTCTCTATTTACATTGTACATAAAGTAATCAGAGAATGATTGTTTCGATACATAGTTTTTAAATACTCTCAAGATATCTATCCCTCTCATGTATCGTAACTCTTGAGTGTCCCTAATGTTGATTATAGTTTTAATTTCATTGTTCTATAATATAGAATTATTTCAAATAAATTACAATTATATTTTAGGAAACTCAATGTTTTTTAGATTTTTAGGACGGATTTATATCTTAAGACACAAAAATTTTATATCTTGAAATGAATTTCCTAATGTAAGCGAATTTGAAAGATATTTAAATTGTATGCTATTAATAAGATTTACATCTAGTTGTCAACGTTATTGAAGATTACATTGTAATAATATTTCACAATATTTGACATTGTATGACCTCGTCCTTTCTTTCATCTAAACTCCCTCGGTTTTCGAGTGTTTCGATCACGAGGTCACAATATTTTGTTTCCTATATTAGATCTACCTTTAAAGTGGAACTGGTAAATCGATGCTATATATTCAAATTAGATAGCTGGTTACATATTCAAATGTAATGGTAAAACAAAGTTGGGGTCTTTCCAATGTCGTGTTTAGGGTATTCCCGTTGGTGGAAAGGAATTTGAACTGAGAAGATTAAGCCTGGTTCAAAACTATTCTTGTTTAACTTTGAATTGAAGTTTTGTACCGTGTGCAATGTGTATGAGATTATATCTGAAGGAAGTCCGAACTTGGAACCAGCTGCTTATGATGGGAAATTCCCGGTACAGGTGAAATTTAGAAATGTTAAGGGGTGTGTTCCCTTGCATCAAAAGTCTTTTGTAAGTGTTATTAAGGGGAACTACATTGGATTTAAGTTCCACCTAGAAATTGATTAAAAGTAAGTGACAAATTTGATCACATTATTTACACCATTGCCAAAGTAATTAGGATAAATGACGATAATGATGTTGAATATGACTGTGCACAGAATGAAATGGTCATAAACTGATGTATACATTCCTTACTAATGCTACTTCCCTTTTGCCAAAACATGGTGAACTTTTCAATGCGAGTTGAAATTTAATTGGGAAAAAAATAAATTTAAAAATTATTTAAATGTTTCTTAAAGAAAAAAACCAATTCGTGTAATGTGCATGCATATTTTGTTAAGCCCTAGCCTTATATGCATGGGAATTTGATTTAAATACTGAAAACATAACTGTGACTTAATTTCGAGACCAAGTAAAAAATATTTTACATGTTTGAATAAGATGAATGCCATCTTGTGTCACGTACGTGCCTATTTGATATAAATGGTAAAAAAAAGCCAGAGTGTTTCCAATATCGTGTATTTGGTGTTCCCATACGTGGAACTGAAGTTGTTGGGAAGATTAAGCCTGGTACAAAGCAAATAGTTTACACAATCCCCTCTCGACATATATTTATGAGGCTCCCGGAAATCAGACTAAAATTACATCTCCTTTTCCTCCTCTTCCTGAGTCTATTTGATATATCATCCCCCGATATTTGAAAGAACAACTCTTTGTTGTAAAGTTTCTTACAAAAGAGAAAATCAAGCTAAGTCGAAGGCTCAGCAGGTCCCGCACAAACAAAAAATTCCAAATAACATACTCAGTTTGATGTATGTAGGATAAAAGATAACGACGAAGTTAAATATGACTGTACATAGGGTGATATGGTTAAAAACTTATTTATACATTCATACTAATGCTTCTAGCCCTTTTGCCAAAATCTGTCGAACTTTTCGATCCTAGTTGAAGTAAAATATTTAAAAAATCATTGCAATATTCCTTAAAAAACTAATGACTCTCATGTGTGTGCATATTTTGTGATGCTCTAGCCAATTATGCTATTAATTTACTATAATTCTATAATACTCAAAACCATAACGGTAACTCATTTTTTCCCCATGCTATTAATATACTCAACAAAATGTTCATGACTATAAAACTTACAACATGTGACCAAGTAAAAAATATTTAAATGTTCCATTAAAATAAATTCTATGGAGTGTCTCGTGTGTGCCTATTTGATACAAAACACCAATATAAAATGGATAATTATAGATCTTAATAAGCAGCCTTTCCCACTCTTGGAGAATGATCTTTTCTCTATTTACGTAGTATATAAAGTCATCAGATAATGATTTTTTTGATACATAGTTTTTAAATACTCTCAAAATATCTATCCCTCTTATGTATCGTAACTCTTGAGCGTCCTTAGTGTTGATTATTTTTTTATTCATTGTTCTCTAATATAGAATTATTTCAAAACAAATTACAATTATATTTTAGGAAACTCAATGTTTTTTGGATTTTTAGGACGGATTTAGATCTTAGGACACAAAACACTTAGATCTTGAAATGAATTTAATAACGTAAGCGAATATGAAAGATATTTTAATTGCATGCTATTAATAAGCTTTAAAGCTTAGTTGTCAACGTTATTGAAGATTACATTGTAACAATATTTCACAACATTTGACATTGTATGACCTCGTCCTCACTTTCATCTAAACCCCCTCAATTTTCGAGTGTTTTGATCACGAGGTCACAATCTTTTGCTTCCTACTTTGGATCTACCTTTGAAGTGTAACTAGTAAATTGATGCTATATATTCGAATTAGCTAGCAGGTTACATTTTCAAGTGTAATGGTAAAACAAAGTCGGAGTGTTTCCAATATCATGTTTTGGGTGTTCCCATTGGTGGAAGGGAATTTGAACTGAGAAGATTAAGTGTGGTACAAAACTATTCTTGTTTGACTTTGAATTGAAGTTTTTGTACCGTGTGCAGTGTCTATGAGGTTATATCTAAAGGAAGTCTGAACTTGGAACCAGCTGCTTATGATGGGAAATTCCCTGTACAGGTGAAATTTAAAAACTTTAAGGGGTGAGTTCCCTTGCACCAAAAGTCTTTTGTAAGTGTTATTAAGGGGAACTATATTGGATTGAAGTTCAACCTAGAAATTGATGAAAAACAAGTGACAAATTTGATCTCATTATTTACACCATTGCTAAAGTAATTGGGATAAATGACGATAACGATGTTGAATATGACTGTGCATAGAATGAAATGGGCGTAAACTGATGTATACATTCCCTACTAATGTTCCTTTCCATTTGCCGAAACATGGTGAACTTTTAAATGCGAGTTGAAAATTAATCGGAAAAAAACAAATATAAAAACTATTTAAATGTTTCTTAAAGAAAAAAAGCAATTAGTGTAATGTGCGTGCATATTTTGTTAAGCCCTATCCTTATATATATGGGATTTTTATTTAAATACTGAAAACATAACTGTGACTTAATTTTCAGACCAAGTAAAAAATGTTTTAAATGTTTGAATAAGATGAATGCCATCATGTGTCTCATACGAGCCTATTTGATACAAATGGTAAAACAAAGCCGGATTGTTTCCAATATCGTGTGTTTGGTATTCCCATTGGTGGAACTAGAGTTGTTGGGAAGTCTAAGCATGGTACAAAGCAAATCATTTACACAATCCCCTCTCGACATATATTTATGAGGCTCCCGGAGTTCAGACTGAACTTACATCTCTTTTTCCTCCTGCCCTTGAGTCTAATTGTGAACCCTCAATATTTGAAAGAACAACTCTTTGTTGTATAGTTTCTTCCAAAAGAGAAAATCAAGATAAGTCGAAGGCTCGGCAGGTCCCGCACAAACTAAAATTTCCAAATCAAATGCTCAATTTGATGCATGTAGGATAAAAGACAATGATGAAGTTAAATATGACTATACATAGAATGATATGGTTAGAAAGTGATTTATACATTCATACTAATGCTTCTAGTCCTATTGCCAAAATCTGTTGAACTTTTCAATCCTAGTTGAAGTAAAAAAAATAAAAATCATTGCAATATTCCTAAAAAAACTAATGTGTGTCATGTGTGTGCATATTTTGTGATGCCCCAACCAATTATGCTATTAATTTACCATAATGCTAAAATACCTAAAAACATAACCGTAACTTATTTTTTGTTCTATGATATTAATATACTCAAAAAAATGTTCATGAATATAAAATTTACAACATGTGACTAAGTAAAAAATATTTAAATGTTCCATTAAAATAAATTCGATGGAGTGTCACGTGCGTGCCTATTTGATACAAAACACCTATATAAAATGGATAATTATAGATCCCAATATACAGCCTTGCCCATTCTTGGAGAATGATCTTTTCTCTATTTACATAGTACATAAAGTAATCAGATAATGATTGTTTCGATACATAGTTTTTAAATACTCTCAAGATATCTATCCCTCTCTTGTATCGTAACTCTTGAGTGTCCCTAGTGTTGATAGTTGTTTTAATTTCATTGTTCTATAATGTAGAACTATTTCAAAAGAAATTACAATTATATTTTAGGAAACTCAATGTTTTTTAGATTTTTAGAACGGATTCAGATCTTAAGACACAAAAAATTTAGATCTTGAAATGAATTTCCTAACGTAAGCGAATTTGAAAGATATTTTAATTGTATGCTATTAATAAGATTTACTGCTTAGTTGTCAACGTTATTGAAGATTACATTGTAACAGTATTTCACAACATTTGACATTGTATGACCTCGTCCTGCCTTTCATCTAAACTCCCTCAGTTTCCGAGTATTTTGATCACGAGGTCACAATCTTTGGTTTCCTACATTGGATGTACCTTTAAATGGAACTGGTAAATCGATGCTAGCTATATGGTTACATATTCAAATGTACTGGTAAAACAAAGTCGAAGTGTTTCCAATGTCGTGTTTTCGGTGTTGCCATTGGTGGAAAGGAATTTGAATTGGGAAGATTAATCCTGGTACCAAACTATTATTGTTTGACTTTGAATTGATGTTTTTTTACAATGTGCAGTGTCTATAAGGTTATATCTGAAGGAAGTCCGAACTTGGAACCAGCTGCTTATGATGAGAAATTCCATGTACAGGTGAAATTGAGAAACTTTAAGGGGTGTGTTCCCTTGCATGAAAAGTCTTTTGTAAGTGTTGTTATGGGGAACTACATTGAATTGAAGTTCAACCTAGAAATTGATGAAAGGAAAGTGACAAATTTGATCTACTTAATTACACCATTGCCAAAGTAATTAGGATAAATGACGATAACGATGTTGAATATGACTGTGCATATAATGAAATGGTCGTAAACTAATGTATACATTCCCTACCAATGCTCTTTGCCTTTTGCCGAAATATGGTGAACTTTTCTGTGCGAGTTGAAATTGAATTGGAAAAAAACATGTATAAAAATTATATAAATGTTTCTTAAAAGAACAAGTTCGTGTAATGTGCGTGCATATTTTGTCTAGCCCTAGCTTTAAATGCATGAGATTTTTATTTTAATACTGAAAGCATAACTGTAACTTAATTTTGAGACCAAGTAAAAAATATTTTAAATGTTTGAATAAGTTAAATGACATCATGTGTCATGTACGTGCCTATTTGATACAAATGGTAAAACAAAGCCGGAGTGTTTCCAATATCGTGTGTTCGGTGTTCCCATAGGTGGAACTGGAATTGTTGTGAAGATTAACCTTGGTACAAAGCAAATTGTTTACACAATCCCCTCTCAACATATATTTATGAGGCTCCCGGAGTTCAGACTGAAATTACATCTCCTTTTCCTCCTCCTCTTGACTCTAATTGTGATATATCATCCCTCAATATTTGAAAGAACAACTCTTTGGTGTATAGTTTCTTCCCAAAGAGAAAATCGAGATAAGTCAAAGGCTCAACAGGTCCCGCACAACCAAAAATTTCCAAATCACATACTAAGTTTGATGCATTTAAGATAAATGATAATGATGAAGTTAAATATGACTGTACATAGAATGATATGGTTAGAAACGGATTTATACATTCATACTAATGCTTCTAGCCATTTTGCCAAAATCTGTTGAACTTTTTAATCCTAGTTGAAGTAAAAAAAGATTTAAAATTTTTCAATATTCCTAAAAAAACTAATACGTGTCGTGTGTGTGCATATTCTTTAATGTCCTAGCCAAATATGTTATTAATATACAATAATGCTAAAATACTCAAAAACATAACCGTAACTCAATTTTAGTCCTATGTTATTAATATACTCAACAAAATGTTCATGAATATAAAATTTACAACATATGACCAAGTAAAAATTATCTAAATGTTTCCTTAAAATAAATGCTATCGTGTGTCTCGTGCGTGCCTATACAAAACACCTAAATAAATTGAGTATTTATAGTTCCCAATAAGCAGCCTTGTCCATTCTCAGAGAAGGATATTTTCTCCTTTTGCATAGTATATAAATTCATCAGTTAATGATTGATTCCATACATAGTTTTTAAATACTCTCAAGATATCTATCTCTCTCATGTATCGTAACTCTTGAGCATCCCTAGTGTTGATTATTGTTTTAATTTTACTGTTCTCTAATATAGAATTATTTCAAAAGAAATAACAATAATATTTATGGAAACTCAATCTTTTTCTGATTTTTAGGACGGATTTAGATCTTTGGACACAAAAAATTAAAATCATGAAATGAATTTCCTAACGTAAGAAAATTTGAAAAATATTTTTATTGTATGCTATTAATAAGTTTTACAGATTAGTTGTCAACGTTATTAAAGATTACATTTCAACAATATTTCACAACATTTGACATTGTATGACCTCGTCCTCGCTTTCATCTAAACTCCCTCAATTTCTGACTGTTTTGATCACGAGGTCACAATCTTTTGCTTCCTACATTGGATCAACCTTTAAAGTGGAACTGGTAAATTGATGCAATATATTCAAATTAGCTAGCTAGTTACATATTCAAGTGTAACAGTAAAACAAAGACGGAGAATTTCCAATGTCGTATTTTGGGTGTTCCCATGGGTGGAAGGGAACTTGTACTGAGAAGGGTAAGCCTAGTACAAAACTATTCTTGTTCGACTTTGAATTGATGCTTTTGTACCGTGTGCAGTGTCTATGAGGCTATATCTGAATGAAGTACGAACTTGGAACCAGTTGCTTTTGATGGGAAATTCCATGTACAGGTGAAATTTAGAAACTTTAAGGGGTGTGTTCCCTTGCCTGAAAAGTCTTTTGGAAGTGTTATTAAGGGCAACTACACTGGATTAAAGTTCAACCTAGAAATTGATAAAAAGAAAGGGACAAATTTGATCTTATTATTTGCATCATTGCAAAAGTAATTTGGATAAATGACGATAACGATGTTGAATATGACTGTGCATAGAATGAAATGGTCGTAAACTGATGTATACATTCCATAATAGTGCTCCTTACATTTTGCCAAAACTTGGTGAACTTTTCAATAAGAGTTGAAGTTTCATTGGAAAAAAACAAATATGAAAATTATTTAAATGTTTGTTAAAGATAAGAAAACTAATTCGTGTAATGTGCGTGCATATTTTGTTAAGCCCTAGCCTTATATGCATGGGATTTTTATTTTAATACTCAAAACATAACTCTAACTTAATTTTAATACCAAGTAAAAATAAATAAATGTTTGAATAAGATAAATACCACAATGTGTCATGTACGTGCCTATTTGATATAAATGGTAAAACAAAATGGAGTGTTTCCAATATCGTGTGTTCAGTGTTCCCATAGGTGGAACTGGAATTGTTGGGAAGATTAAGACTTGTAAAAAGAAAATCGTTTACACAATTCCCACTCGACATATATTTATTAGGCTCCCGGAGTTCAGACAGAAATTACATCTCCTTTTCCTCCTCCTCCTGAGACTAATTGTGATATATCATCCCTCGATATTTGAAAGAACAACTCTTTGTTGTACAGTTTCTTCCAAAAGAGAATATCAAGATAAGTCAAAGGCTCGGCAGGTACCGCACAAACAAAAAATTTCAAATCACATACTTAGTTTGTTGCATTTAGTATAAAATACAATGACGAAGTTAAATATGACTGTACATAGAATGATATGGTTAGAAACTAATTTATACATTCATACTAATGCTTC
>JAULKM010159307.1:0-16547 GCA_032355605.1 Rubia tinctorum
GATCAGGGGCTACAGAAGAAGCTGTAACACGTTCGTGCGTGTGTGTGTGTATATATATATATATATACATACATAGAAGATGCAACGTTTCTTTTGTAGAAGAAGATGCCCTAAAGCGATTTCGGAAACAATTTTTGAAATTTTGGGATCATTTTCAAATCTGTATATCTGCATCTGTGGTGTTTACTTTCTGTCCTAAATTGTTTTTATTTGGCTCCCGTGTCTTTGTTTTGACATTTTTTCATTCGGATTTGGTATGTATTACGAGGAGTTTTTTATAATTTTATTTGAAAAATGTATTATGAGGAGCTAATTATCAATGACGTTATATTTTCTCAACAAAGAATCTGATATAATTAATTATATATATCTAGTCAAAGGCCATTACTAAATATGATTAAAAAAATGCTTAACGATATTTAGTCAAAGGCCATAACTTATGAATTATGAAAAATAAATGAAAAAGATATCTTCACGAATATATGACAATTTAAAATCAAATGTATACTGCGTACTCCATTTAATGGAAATGATATTCTGAATTACAATACTGTAAAATAGAACAAATATTAACCTTTCGATTCTATTATTACCACAAAGTCTTGTTTTCTACTAGCGAACCGTTAGACGAAAGCATTTTATAATTGATGTAACTAATGTGATTCTTTATGTTTACTTTTATTTTTTGCAACTATTTTCCTATAACTTTAAGATGTATCCCAATGAATAAATAATTATAAAACAACCCTGAAACGAGATTTTTCATAACTAGTCTAACCGTTCCTCGGTCTGACAAAAGACTTTCTCTAATATTATTACTATTTTACTCATAATTTGGAATAAGGAACAATTTGGGGAGGAAAATGAATGTAAACCTCTTGTGTTATTTGTAATGAGGGAAATTTAAACACATCCGTGACAGAAAAAAAAATCAACAGTTAGTACTAGAAGGCAGGTACGACTGTAGTCGAGACCCATTAGATGCACATGTACTTAATAAGGCTGAAAAGCTCATCCAATAAAAATGTTAAATTTACGAAGATGCATTTCGAAAGCAAAAGTGTAGGCAAAATGGTTTAAGGTTGGAGGCGTGAACTCTGAATATGTCAACCATAACGTTAATCACCAGCACCGTAGGCTCAAGGCATGTCGAACAAAACAAAAGAACGTGCAGTAGGTTTACCCAATCAGAAAATTGATAAGATTATGGCAAGATTTATCAGAAGATTGAGGAAGAAAACAGAAAACCAGGATTCATGCTACAAAAGGAGAAGTAATTCTTCACAGTAGCAAATAGAGCAACACCAAAAAGAGTCCAACAGTTTGATGGATCCTTCCGCAGTTCAACACAGCAAGGAACAACATCAGGGACTATATTGATTCAAGTACACAGATGTGTTATTAAGCGGATATATACAGACAAGTTTCTCGCATTTTCTCCTTTCCACGCTGAATTAACATAAAAAACGAAGCACAAGGAAGATCAGACGAATTGTCGTCAAACATTAGTTCAGACTACCCTATATCCAGTCATGGAACTGCATGCCTTGGCATGTAAGTTTCCTCTTTGATTGGTGATATTAGGTTTCCATTATGTAATAGGCATGAACCTTTTAGTATTAAAAAGGTAGATAGAATCTTAGTAAATGATGAACATAACCGAGCAAAGATGTTTTAACACCACCTAATTTGTAATCCTAGTTAACATAAATAAAATATTTCTCACTAATATGGGAAAAATATAATTCGATGACTCTAATTAGACCAAAAGAGTAGCACGTGTTGTTGTCTTATGAAACACAAGTTATTTAAGTATAGTTGAATTCGATTAGTTGTGAACTCAGAATGTTAAAACAAGTTCGGGGTGTGGAGTACACACTTGTATAAATTATTAACGAGTTTAAAATTGATAAGATAGGGATTAACTGTGTTAATGATTACTAATATGGCTTATCCTATAATGAGGAAAGGTTGTGTCATATCAGAATTTGCTAGTAATAATTCTGGGAGCTACATGGTTTAGTGTGAAATGATGAAGTGTTGTGTCTTTTCACTGTTTCCAATAAACATACATTCATTCACATGCATGGTTATAAATACAGAAAACACAAACAAGACATGGAAAACTAAGATTTTTCCAGACTTACAGAGCAACCAAAAACACATTTAATCAAAGGTATTCTCCTAATTCAAGCCTAGAGTAGGATGGTTTCTCGATTGTTTTTATATTCGAGAGAATTCGTGTAATTCAAAGCCGTAATAAGGTCAAATTACTCTTTAAGGAAATCGTTCGTAATGCGACTCACATCGACATCCAAGAAAAATTTTCGTACAATCATCCAAGCGTGATTTTACCATTTCATTAGAATACAATATATTACAGCACTTACTCCAACAATTTTAAAGAGTAATTTTGAAAGAACTGCGATAGATGAATTTGATAAAGGACGATGTGATTACGTTGCATACCGTGATGCAGTGCCTAACTCCTCCAGTGAACTTTCAAAATCATCTCGGCTAGTTTTCAACTTTTATAATTATCTCCGTCAACTCTCAGAAGGATTTTTGTAAGTTTTTGAGAGCTTATTAGTTCAACCATATTTTTTGGTTGTCACTTTTGAATGCCGTACTTATTTATTACTATATTATATTTCATAAAAACAAATGAACTGGTACTTTCCTTGCTTTTATAATAGAGTAGTATGCATGCTATGAAGCATATGCACAATAGTTAGAAACAATGAGAAAAGAAATAATAAAGGCCGAAAGGATTTTGGCACTGTCAGGCTCAGCGGAAGGATCGTAACGATGATGGATTTTTTTAATCATATATATGGCAGCGTATTTTCTTAAAAGGCTAAGGATGAATATTCAATATAGGCACTTAAATCCTGAGAATTTCATTTTCAAATATTTGAATTAATGAAAATAAATTTATTTTATTTTTTATAATTTATATATCCTTCTATGATTTAGTACACAGTATTCTAGAATTTTGTAATACGAATGTGTTGACTCTTGAAAAATGAATCAGAACACAGTATTCTCGAATTTTGTAATAAACATGTTTTGGCTCTTGAAAAATTAAAGGAAACGAGATTATTCAATTAGGGTAACCATTCATTACTCGGGAAGAGGTGAAATGGAAATTAGCAGAAACCTCAACTGTTATTATCGCTAGTAAAGAGGCGGAATGGTTATAGAATTTGATATATGAAATTCAGTTGTAGCATAAGACAATCAGCCATAGCGCTGATTCATGCGGTAATAACTCATGGTTTGATTTCAGTTCATTATGTAAGATATCAACACAATCTAGTGAAACACTTGACAAAGTGACTAGTTAGGGACTTGGTAAACAAGTCGGTGATCAGGATGGATTTAAAGTCTATTTAAATCTTTGAAAATGGGATACCTAGTTTTGCTCTAATACGACGTTGGAGTAAAATTCAATGTGGAAGGCTGATTGTTTTAGATTGAAACATATGATTTCATATCCCAAAGGTAATATGTTTGGACCTGCATGGAAGTTAAGTTGAAGTTTTAACTTTTTAATCGATCCCTTGACAAAGTACATGTACGATAGAAGAGATTCACCTATAATATGAAATGTGAAGTGTATCCGCTTAATAAGACCATGCTTGACTTTGTGTGCCCTCATGAATGGATAGACACATTGCTGGTATAGTGTCGGTAATGTAGGAGAGGTCTATTATAGGCCGTTCTATCGGCAATTTCAAGGCACTTTCTAAATGCCTTTAATGGTTCCACCTTTAGTTGATAAAAAAATAAGGCCGTTCCGAGAACTGCCTTTAAAAGTGGGTAACGAAGGCGGTTAAAAATTCCTTTGTTTCAGGCAGCAAACCGCTATAGTTTCCGAACTCGGAATATTGCTCCTCCTAAGCATACGGTGCAGATGTTTCCAATTTCGTAAAAAATGTAATTCCGAGTTCGGAAATTGTCAATATCTTTGTTTTGGATCTTTGGAAACTGAAATTAAATTTCCGGTCTCGAAAAATGTTTCTTGTCGTATGTTTCCATACTTTCTAATGGCATTATGACCAATGAAAATTAAAAAAGGAGAGAAGAAAGATTTTCTGGATTCGGAAATACACTCTTGTCTTGTGGTTTAAATTTTATTTCATTAATTTTCCAGTACGAAAACATCCTAGACACATAGCCAAAATTTATACACAATACAAGATATCATGTTGCACCTAAACAAAAATCTAATCATTACACTAACCGAGCAATACTCTAGACATAGCATTAGAAATCACTACAAAACTATTTCGACATACCTAAGTTTCAATGTTTAGCTAACTGCAGTGTCCCTACCCATATCGGGATATCTCATTGTTGCGGACCGATTGAGCATTATTTGAATTCGTCAACGAATTCCATGCATTGTTGATATCATCTTGCGAGTAGTGATTCCCATGCGGTTGGAAGCATACCTAGAGAATTTGAAAGTAAGTTCTTTTGGAAATAAATGTCCTAGCAATGGAAATTGAATTTGGAAATGAAATTATTAAAGTCACTCACAAGGTGTAGATCCACACAATGACTTGATTCACTTGCTCACATTTCCATTGGTCTTCAACCTCACTCCATTATTCCATAAAGGATAATTAAATTCACTAATATGTAAACAAAACCCAAAATTCCATATAAACTTAGAATAGAATTTTTTTAGGGCTTGTGTAAATAGAAGACTAATTAAACATAGGAGTTTTAGCACAAATGTAACATAAAATTTAACCACTCTAATACTTTAGTTAATCAATAAATGTAGAAATCTAACATGTACGAGTCAAATCCAATGCATCATTTCGTCATCCAACACCGTTTAAGCACCAAAGCTATTACATAATACACAAATCGCGCTAAATAACAAAAGCCCACCTAAAATATAACTCATTGAATGACACAATGTGAACTCTAGCTAGTATCATGACACTAAATTTTTTATTTTGGTGATTTTAGTTCCGAAATAGTAAACCCTAACTAAATCTTGAAGCAAGGATTTACCTTTTTAATCAATGAAAGGATATGAAATACTCCTTCATAGCTCCTACATACACATCAAACAAATCCCTTTACAAGAACAAAAATTACAATGAGAATTATGATTAGATGAGAAATAGGAAGGAAAACATACCTTCAATATTCAACCAATGAAATATTCAAATGGTAATGGAAGGGATTGTAGTGGGTTTAGAGTATGGGAGTTTTGTAAGGAGAGGGATTTGGTTGGAAAGTTCTTGTTCTTTCAAATGGGTAATAAATGCCCATTTGAAAGCCCTAATGTCCTTTTTCCACGATGCGAGTAGTTTCTTAGCTCGGAAAACAACTATGACCAATTTTCCAACATCAGAAAGTCCCCGTAGCCGTAGAACAATAGATTAGGCCCATTTCCGAGTTCGGAAACTCCTTTCCCCAATTAAAAAACAGGTTATAACGGGCAATTCCTTCGAATCCCCTAATCAAAATCCTATAGTAGCCAACTCAAAAACCTCAATTCAAAAATTGTTCTTACTCTATAACCCTATATATTCGCAATGAGAACCAAGGGCAAGGGCGTGGAATCGAAGATGATTGATCGGAACCCTAGTCCGGTCACGAAAGCCATTGAAAACCCCCCCCAGATTCTTCAACGATGCAGCCGAGGAAAGGTATGTTGCATTTTCGAAGAGGAGAGTTACAAATTTGAAAGTTATTTTACCATCGTCCATAGGGGTTTTCAGAATATTCAATAAAAGTAGACCATTTAGCATGACACTTATCCAACATTCAGAATATTTGCTCGTACATTTCAAAACCCAACATTTAGAAAAAATAATGTGTGTGGATGAACTCGTTAATTTGGATGAAGTGATCCAATTTTAATGTGAATTTGGGTCTAAGTAGGAATGATCCCAATTTGACTAGAATTAATGGAAAAGATGTTTCTGTCACCACATATACAAAAATTCTATGGCCGAAATCCATTATATCAAATATTCAGAAATTTCCAATTATACTCATTGCTTGCGAGCGTCTTCACTATTGCTTAATCTTGCGGGTTAATTAAGTATCAATAACCTTGTGAACTAATCATGAGGGCTGGTTAGGGAGCAAGTAAAAATTAAGAATACCCCGAGGGCTGGATTCTTGAATTTTATGTGGCCACATTAGGGTTTGGGTGAGATTCCTATTGTTGTCAAAGATCTAAAATTCTGAAATTTAGAGTCTTCGCAAGGAGATTCATATCAATCGCTCAATTGCAAATGAAGGCATTGGGCTTCCAGGAATGTGATGTACTGGGAATTACCACGGGTCAAAATCTTCTACGCCCCAGTCATGTCTGCACGCAGATGGTCAAAATACTTGGCCCAATATCCCTCCTTGAAATGCATCAACCTGCGCCCCGATTGGCTCGATCAGCATTCTGACCATTTGTCCTTTCAATCTTCAATCGCACCTTCTTATGTAATGACTTCACAAAATCAGCCTTCTTTTCTCCATCCAAATTTTGCACCTGTTTATAATTCAAAGGAAGTAAATCAAGAAGAGTATTTGGTAAAAATCCATAAAAAATTTCAAATGGAGGTAAAGAAGTAGTAGAATGAACTATGCGATTGTACGCAAACTCTGCAATTGAAATGCACACTTCCCAATTCTTTAAATTTTTTGGCATTAGGGTACGTAGAAGCTCTCTCAATGTGCAATTGGTGACCACTGTCAGTTTATCAATTTGTAGATGACTTGCCTTAGAAAACAAAAATTTTATCCCTAACTTGCGCCACAAGGTATTCCAAAAGTAGGACAAAAATTTGACATCTCTGTCTGATACTATGGACGTAGGAATGCCATGAAGTCAGACTACTTCCTTTAAAAATAAATCCACGACATGTGTTTGCGTCATCTGTCTTCCTACAAGGAATAAAATTTTCCATCTTCGAAAATCGATCAAAAACCTCAAAGATAGAATCATTACATGATTGGGATCGTGGCAATCCGAGAACAAAATCCATGAAAATATCAACTTAAGGATGGGTAGTAACAGGTAAAGGATTATATAAACCATGAGGCTTCGTCTTTGACTTCACCTTCAAGCAATCAATACAATTCCTAAAAATCCTACCAATGGAAAGTGCCATTTTCGGCCAAAAGAAATGTTCTCGCAACAAATTATAAGTTTTTAGTGCACCAAAATGTCCCATTAAACCATCTACATGAGATTCTCTAACAAGTAATTCACGGATAGAACACTGAGAAACACATTACCTATTATTCATAATCAAGAAATCATCATGCCAAAAAAACTTATCATAAGCACCATTTTTGCATGCAGGATAAACAGATGAAAAATCAGGATCATTAGCATATAATTCTCGCGCGAATGAATATCCTAACATATTACTTTCCAATGTTGTAAGTAAAACATTTCTACGACTTAAAGCATCAGCAACAACATTTTCATTAACCTTCTTGTATCACAACTCATGAAAAAAGATTCAATAAAACTAGACCATTTAGCATGACACTTATTCAACTTCTTCGAACTCTTCAAATATTTCAACGACTCATGATCACTATGAATAAGAACTCTTTATGCTATAAATAATGTTGCCAAGTTTCTAATGCATTCACAATTGCATAGAATTCTTTATCATAAAATGGATAATTCACTCTTTAGATTTTCACTAAAATAAGTTATGTGTCGATTCTCTTGCATCAAAACAGCACCAATAACATCACAATGAATCTCAAAAGTACCATTAAAATCAGGTAAAGCAAGTACATGAGCATTACGTACTCGTACTTTCAATTCATTAAAAGCATTATCTTGAGCATCACCCCAAACAAATTTCACATCCTTTTTAACTAGTTCATTTAATGGTGCAACAATAGATGAAAAATCATGCACAAACCTTCTATAAAAACTAGCTAAACTATGAAATAAACTTACCTGATCGGCATTGGTAGGCCTCAACTAAGTTTTAATGGCCTCAATTTTGGTTTCTTCGACTTTATGCCATCCTTAGAGACCACAAAACTGAGAAATACAACTTCCGAAGCACAAAAAAGTACACTTCTTGATATTTGCATAAAAATTAGACTCACGGAGTGCAAGTAAAATAGATTTCACATGCTCAATATGCTCATCAGTTGACTTAGAATAGATCAAAATATCATTAAAGTAAACCACAACAAATCGACCAATAAACTTTCTTTGGACATGATTCATCAATTGCATTAAAGTACTAGGTGCATTGGTTAATCCGAAAGGCATAACAATCCATTCATATTACCCGAACTTAGTTTTAAATGAAATTTTCCATTCATCACCCTCCTTAATTCGAATCTGATGATAACCCTAAGTCAAATAAATTTAGTACAAATCACAGATCTATGCTAATCTTCAAGCGTACCATTTAACCTAGGGATAGGATAACGATACTTAATAGTGGTATTGTTAATAGCACGACAATCAATAAAAAATTGGAAATAAAATGATAGGCACAACACAAGAACTTCAATATTCACACACATAACCTTTTTGAAGTAAATCCTCAACTTATCGTTGTAGTTCCTTTCTCTCCTTAGGGTTTGCCTTATAAACTGGTCGATTAAATATAACCAAACCCGAAATCAAATCAATCTAATACTCAATGCCTCCCAACAGTGGTAAAATGTGTAGTAAGGCATCCGGAATGAAATCCTTAAATTCCTGCAACATCTCAGTAAACCGTGGAGGAACTGCATTTGTATATCTTTGTTGGCAAAATAACTCTCTTTAAAATGTAAAATTAAAACATGCGAATGATTAGAAAAAACACGATTCACGTCCCTAATAGATGCATACAAAAATTTCCCATATTCAATTTGCAATTCATGTTTCATCAAAAAAATCGATGGCAAGGGACTAAAATGTGAAGATAAAACCTTTCGCAACTTTTCAAAATCATTCGGAATCTTACATGAATTACCTGGATCGGCCACCCCAACATTTTGATTGAACATTTTAGGGTTTTTGCCTCCAGTTTTTCTCCTTTGGCTGATGACCTCCAAACCCTGGCTTGGGTTTTGTTCGGCCACTTCTAGCTCAGTAGCAAACTTTTCTTTTTCAATTTTCATGTTCCTTTGAGCCTCAATAACTTCCACTGGTGACAATGGAGTTAATGTATACCTTGTTCTATCCTTAATCACAATAATCTTGTTAGTGTAATCATCATGCATAGATTTACGATCAAATTTCCATGGTCTCCCTAACAAGATATGATTAGTTTCTATAGCTATAACATCACATAAGATAAAATCATGACATTTTCCGATCTTAAAGTTAACCATGCATTGTTTATTAACCTTAATCCCACCACTACCATTTAACCAAATAATTTCATAAGGTTATGGATGAGTAGGAACATGCAAAGACAATGATTTAACAAGAATATTGGAAACAATATTAGCACAAGATCCTTCATCCATAATAAGTAAATAGTTCTTATCTTTCACAAGGCAACGATTATGAAAAATATTAATTCTTTGTACCTGTGTTTCGGCCACTTGAGAGTTTAAAGCTCTCAATGTTACAAAGTTACCTTGAGTTTCCGGGACCTTGTTCACCTTGATCATTTATGATTATCTCTTCAGTTACCTTTTCTTCTCCACTCTCATAGAGAGGTGGCATATCAGCATTTTAATCTTCTTCATCTCTTTCTTTGATGGTTGCTAACACTCACGCATTGGGAACAATTACTACGAACATGTCCTTTCTCTTTGCAATGAAAACAAGTAGGATTGTTAACTGAAATTAAATTTGACGAATAGACAGGGTACTTACTTGAATTCCTTGAAGACTTTTGGTTTGAAGTATGTTCCGCCATTATTATATCATTGGATTTGTAAGTCATATTGGAGTAGGATTGGACCGACCCATGGCCTCCCATTGGTGCCCCTCTACCTCAGCCAGAACTAGGATTTTCAGAGTCAAACCCTAATTGTTGACTGGGAAAACCGAATTGCTACTTCCTTGGGCTCATAGTACTCTTAACCAACCTTGCTTTCACCAATACATTATCCATGGATATGTGATATTGATGCTTGACTAGCGTTTGAAGGTTCTCACACAGCCCTTCAATGAATTGATTTTTTATGAATGCACCATGTTCTTTCATCCCAAACTCTCTCATGGTCAACTTGTAATCTTGCCAGTATTCATCAACTGTGAAATTTCCTTGCTTCATATTGGCCAGATAAGAATGTTTTTCCATTAGATAAGTAGGCAAAACATGATAATGGCGAAGCTAGGTCTTCAATCTCTCCCAGGTGGAGATATGTTTCTTCCCGGAAACTTCTCTCTTTTCTTTCACATTTTTCCACCATTCAGCCGCATAATGAATGAAGTAATATTGTGCCAGTTTAATCTTTTCTTTCTCCCGATAATTTTTGAGATCAAACAGATTCTCAATTTTCCTCTCCCAGTCAAGATAATTCACCAGATTGTGTTGACCATCGAATCGAGGGATATCATACTTCAACCCCTTGATATCTCAAGCAGAATCCAAGATTGACCCAGAGCTCAAGCTGGTCCTTGTCCTCCTTTGGGAATCACGATGTCTGTCATGGTGATGCTTTCTTGAAGATCCTCGGTGTGATCGCCTTTCCGACTCATTGGAATCTTCATCAGAACTACCATATCCCTGGAATCTTCGAACAAATCCCTGAGGATCATCCCTCATGGACATGGTCTGTGATGTATGGGGTGCAAAGCTGTCAACCTTTATTGCCAATCTCTGCACCTCACTTATGAGTGCATTTAATGTGACAGCAAAGAAATCTGGATCAACATGTTCATTAGGTTTGATACGATGTCGCTCCCAACTATCTGGTGCCTCATCTCATTTCTACTCACCACGCCTACTATTGGACATGTTTTTCAATGGCACATTGTTAGGATCGCTAACAAAAGGCGGGATGAATGAATTATCGTCCGCCATCACCGCTAAACTACTAAGAAAATAAACGGTTAGTAATAAAAAATGTCACCCTCTTCCATTTTTTTATTAATATCACTCACAAAGTGTATATCACTCACAACTCACTAGGAAAAGGCTAATATGAGGGCAATCGATCAATTCACCGCGAATTTAACACAATGTAGGAGTAAAGTACTGCAGATCTTATATCAAAATTAAAAAATATATAAACTCAAAATTGGGCTCTAAATTCTAAAATTCCACATTCTAAAAATAATATGGAACAAAGTGCAATTTGAATGGCATGAATCGGAGCTGTAATGAAGAAGTTATAATAAAAAAATTAATGCTTTATATAGGCGACAAAGAAGTTCCAAAATTGAATTAACTTTTCCAAAACCAATTTGAATTAGCTATTACAACCTTAATCCTTCCTTGAAACGGATTTTTGGTACTTACTTGCTTCCCAAGATGAATTTTCTGCTCCAATTCCCACGTCCAAACTCAACTGAACTCACTTTTCCGATTTTGATTAGGATTTTGTTTTCTTTTCCTTTTTCAAATCGGGTTTCCTTTTTCTTTCCTTTCTTTTTCAGCTATAAATTTAATTCTTACCCAAAATAAATCACACAAAATAATATTCTTATTCCCCAAATAATTCCAACCGTGTGCAATTTCCAAATTTTCAAATAACTCCATATTTCTAATTGTAAACCCTGGTTTCCCGATTTCAAAACCCAAAAATCTGATACTTTTTGTGTCAATTTTAGAAAAATTTGAAACCCAAAATCGCCTATACAAAAAAGGGAAAAAGAAATCTGCGACAACTTCTTCTCGATTCAATTGAACTTCAAGGTATTCAAGATCGTAAGAATCAAGATTATGACACTATATATAGAAAAGACATAAAAGACTCTATTTTTTGTATAAGGTGTAATCAAGAATCAAAGAACAATTCATGATTACGGAATCAAAGAACGATAAAGAAAAGAAATAGGATTATGAGTATGCAATAATTCTTCAGAAGAGTGGATGAAAAATATCGCAAGCACATAAACCGTATAAGCTACCTAAAACTATAAAACTGATCATGGAGATGAAGGAGGATAATACATGTTAACGCTCAGACCCTTCGATGTCCTCCTGACTTAATTGATGAAGGTGAAGGCGGATAGTAATATCGAAGTATTATAACTCTCGGACCCTTCAACGTCATTCGAATCTAGATTCAATCCTCCTATTAAGAAAGATCAAACAAAAAATAGTTAAAATATAACACGAAAGATTTGATAAATTTAGAACACAAATTTCGAAAATAAAATATGCAAAACGTGAAACCCCTGAAAATATTCTGCCATAGGTTGTTTCGCTTAGCTCTGATACAAAATGATATGAATCTCCTTGCAAAAAGTATGTATTGCGGAATTTTAGATCTTAGACAGCAATAGGAATCTTGCCCAAACCCTAATGTGGCTACACAAAATTCAGGAATCTAGCCCTCGGGGTATTCTTAATTTTTACTTGCTCCTTAAACTAGCTCGTAGGATTAGTTCACAAGGTTATTGATACTTAATTAACCCGCAGGATTAAGCAACAATGAAGATGCTTTCAAGCAAGGAGTATAACTAAAAACTTCTGAATATTTGATTGATTAAAGGTGGTCAAAATCTAGGACAACCCCCTCCTTTTATAGGGTGGATTTCGGCCAAAAACCCTAATTACAATTGGAAACTGATTCGACTTATGGCAGCTTTAAGAAGCTAAAACCATATCAAACTAAAATACCTAAAATAAACCCTATGATGACTGAATTCTTTAAAAAGTAAGATTGAAGGATATTATCTTATGTAATCCAATCAAATCTAATTTTAATTAGAATAAAATTCCATATTTTCAAAACCCCAATGGGCTGGGTCGAAAATATTAACTCTTCAGAAGCCCACATGGCCAAGTTATTATACTGAATTAAAATAATGTTAAAAATAGTTTACAAAGATCACACTACCTCGTTACAAACCAAATGGGAAAAAAGTATAATGTTCTTCACGATGTCTTTTGTTAATCGTAAAGCTTGAATAATTATTCCAAGTCCTAGGTGATTTATTCTTGAATTCTTCATCATGAAGTCGATCCATCAAAGCATTCAATGCCACATCTCTAAGCTTTGTTCTTGACCTTGTCATCGGTCCATCCATGTCACTTAGAGGATCCCGAACATAACCCTTGAATGTTTGATCAAGTCGTGGAATGTCTTATGTTATGGTGATAGTCATCTTGGCATCTCTATCATTCCCTCCATGGTCAAAATGTTTCGCCCTCAAAACTGAATCATCTTTAAAGGTGAGTGGAGATAAATCGAAAATATTGAAAGTAGTACTAGTGCCATAATCGTCGGGTAGATCAATCTTGTAAGAATTATCATTCTCACATTCCAATACTTGAAAAAGACCATCACCATGCAGACTTAGTTAAGATTTTTAGGAATTCAGAAACCTCTCCAACTGCAAATGAAACCAAACCCAGTCGCCCTCCTTGAAGTGTACAACTCGGCGGCCATGATTGGCTCTTTCAACATTCTGCGCATTTATCCTTTTAATCTTTAATCGCACCTTCTCATGTAATTGCTTAACAAAATCAGCCTTCGTTTCTCCATCCAAATTACGCACCTGTTTAAAATTCAAAGGAAGTAAATGGAGAGGTGTATTTGGTAAAAATCCATAAGTAATTTCGAAAGGAGATAAAGAAGTAGTAGAATGAATAGTGCGATTATAAGCAAACTTTTCAATCGGAATGCACGCTTCCCAATTCTTTAAATTTTTCTGGACCAGGGCACGCAGAAGGTCCCCTAAAGTTCAATTTGTGACCTCTGTTTGTCCATTAGTTAGAGGATGACTTACAATAGAAAATAGCAATTTTGTCCCTAACTTGCG
Source organism: Rubia tinctorum (assembly GCA_032355605.1). Taxonomy (NCBI): domain Eukaryota; kingdom Viridiplantae; phylum Streptophyta; class Magnoliopsida; order Gentianales; family Rubiaceae; genus Rubia; species Rubia tinctorum. The sequence continues at coordinate 13,895 of JAULKM010159307.1, forward strand.
CCACAAGGTATTCCAAAAGTAGGATAAAAATTTGACATCCCAATCAGACACTGTGGACGCAGGAATGCCATTTAGTCAGGCTACTTCCTTTAAAATTAAATTTGCGACATGTTTTGCATCATCTGTCTTCCTACAAGAATAAAATGTGCTATCTTCAAAAATTGATCAACAACCACAAAGATAGAATCATTACCTGATTGGGATCGTGGTAATCCGAGAACAAAATCCATAGAAATATTGACCCAATGATGTGTAGGAACAGGTAAAGGAGTAAATAAACCATGAGGCTTAGTTATTTACTTAGCCTTCAAGAAATCAATACGATTCCAACAAATCCTATCAACAGAAAGAGGCATTTTTGGCCAATAAAAGTGTTCTCGCAACAAATTATAAGTTTTTAATGCACCAAAATGTCCCATTAAACCACCTGAATGGGCTTCTCTAACAAGTAATTAAAGCATAAAACATTGAGAAACACATAACCTATTATTCATGAAAAAGAATCCATCATGCTGGATTTTTTTTTCTTCAAATGAACCATTCTCGCATGCAGTATAAACAGAAGAAAAATCAGGATCAGTAGCATATAATTCTCGTACGAATGAAAACCCTAACATAATGCATTCCAATCGTGTAAGTAAAACATGTCTACCACTCAAAGCATTAGCAAAAAAAATTCTTTACCCTTCTTGTATCGCAACACATAAGGAAAATATTCAATAAAACTAGACCATTTAGCATGACGCTTATTCAAATTCGTCTAACTCTTCAAATATTTCAACGATTCATGATCACTATGAATAACTAATTCTCTATGCAATAAATAATGTTTCCAAGTCTCTAATGCACGCAAAATTGCATAGAATTCTTTATCATAAATAGGATAATTCAGAGCACCGCCCTTTAGCTTTTCACTAAAGTAAGCTATAGGTCGATTCTCTTGCATCAAAACCACACCAATACCAAAACTAAAAGCATCACAGTGAATCTCAATGGTGCCATTAAAATCAGGTAGAGTAAGAACATGAGCATACATAATCTTACTTTCAATTCATTAAATGCATTCTCTTGATCATCACCCAAAAAATATTTCACATCTTTTTTAACTAGTTCATTTAAAGGTGCAGCAATAGATGAAAAATAACGCATAAATCTTCTATAAAAACTAGCTAAACCATGAAAATAACGTACTTGATTAGCATTGGTAGGTCTCAGCCAAGATTTAATGGCCTCTAATTTGGTTTCGTCAACTTTTATGCCCTCTTTAGAGACCACAAAACCGAGAAACACCACTTTCGAAGCACAAAAAGTACACTTCTTGATGTTTGCATACAAATTAGACTCATGGATTTAACATGCTCAATATGCTCATTAGTTGACATAGAATAGATCAAAATATCATCAAACTAAAAGACAACAAATCGACCAATAAACTTTCTCAAGACATGATTCATCAACCGCATAAAAGTACTAGGTGCATTGGTTAATCAGAAAGGCATAAAAATCCATTCATATAACCCGAACTTAGTTTTAAATGCAGTTTTCCATTCATCACCCTCCCTAATTCAAACCTGATGATAACCCCGAGTCTAATCAATTTTAGTATAAATCACATATCCATGTAAATATTTAAGCATATCATCTAACCTAGGGATATGATGAGGGTACGTAATACTTATCTTGTTAATAGAACGTAAATCAATACATATTCGCCAAGTTTTATCTTTCTTAGGAACTAGAATGACAGGAACAACACACGTACTTAAAGATTCCCGCACATAACCTTATTGAAGTAAATCCTCAACTTGTCATTGTAGTTCGGTTGTCTCTCCAGGGATTGCTTTGTAAGCTGGTCGATTAGGTATAACTGAACCCGAAATCAAGTAATTTTAATTTTCTCTACTACGCAAGGAGGTAGGCCATGAGGCAAAGCCTTCGGGAATACATCCTTGGATTTCTGCAACATCTCAGAAAACCATGGAGAAACATGCATAAGTATACCTTCATTGGTGAAATAACTCTCTTTAAAATATAAAATTAACACATGCGAATGTTTAGAAAAAGCACGATTCACGTCCCTAATAGATGCATAAAATATTTTTCCAAATTCAAATGGAAACTCACATTTCATCATAAAAATAGATGGCAAGGGACTAAGATGTAAAGATAAAACCTTTCGTAACTTTTCAGAATCATACAACAACTTACCTGGCTAGCCTAGATCAACAAACCCTAGATTTTGAACGAATTCTTTACGGTTCTTGCCACCACTTTTCTTCTTTTGGCCAATCACATCTGAACCCTGGCTAGGGTTTAGTTCGGCCTCCTCTTGCTCAGTCGCAAACTTTTCTTTGTCAATTTTCATACGTCTCCGAGCCTCAGTCACTTCCAGTGGTGATAATGGAACTAATGTATACCTTGTTCTATCCTTATCATAGAAATATTGTTAGTGTAACCATTATGCATAGACTTACGATCAAATTACCAAGGTCTTCCTAACAAGATATGACTAGCTGCCATAGGTATAACATCACATAAGATAGAGTCATGATATTTTCCGATCTTAAAGTTAATCGTGCATTGTTTATTAACCCTAATCTCACCACTACCATTTAACCAAATAAGTTTATAAGGTGATGGATGAGTAGTAACA
>JAULKM010159317.1:0-16547 GCA_032355605.1 Rubia tinctorum
TCCAATTCTGAGATGTTCTAGATGAAGGAGGGATTGACCATATTAATTTAGGCCATAAAGCTTCACCTAACTGGAATATCAAATTTAAAAACCTTTAGTATCATGGTTACCCTTAATATCGGCAACGACAACCATTTTAGATACTTTATGACTACCCTCACCATGCGACCATATAATACTAGTTCACTGAGAATACATCAATCGACAATAGTGCTCAACTTATAGACAGGGTGGCACTTTTTTGGACATATTTCCAATAATCAGCTACACTTACTGAAAAATATAAGACATAAAAAAAGGAACTTGCCCTGGGAAATCAAAATAATTTGTTTTATTTATTTTTCATTCTATTATCATTGTTTTATTCGTCTGGGAACCATAGTAAGTATTTCAGAAAGAAAACAGGCTAAATCTAAATAGCGTTGCTGCTAAATGGCCCTACCTCGCTAACACCACCGAAAGGTAGCTTTGTAACCATATTCATCCTTTGAACATGCTCACTATTTGTGCCAAAAGTACTCATTTCATGGGATTAGGCTTCCTCGTGAGCAGTTTCCTTTGCCTCAATCTCCTTTCCTTGCCAGCATCATAAGCCTGATGGAAATATTCCATACACGTACAAAGAACCATCATTAAAGGAAATTAATGATCGATTCCCCAACTCATGGGCAAACGGAAATGGATGAGCATCATCCTTAGTCTTCTCTGCATACACATGGTCTACATTCTGTTTAGCCTTTTCCAATGCCATCGATAAGGCAACCTTGCTGGCGAGACCCTGAACCTTTTAGAGTGCACTTTGATTTTGACAACCTGGTTCATTAACATACGAGAATAGCCAACATATGCAAGACCTTCACTTCTCACCATTTGAAGCTCCGACTTTAATACTTCATTCAATTTAACTTCTTCTTGATGAAGACTTCATTCCTTCGGTAATTCAAGCTCACTATTTTCAAAACTTTTCTTTAGCTCTCTTCCATATGTCCGAAAAGCGAACTCTCCCTTTTCATGAACTTGGCAATGCTGTTGTCGAAGGATACCAGAGTCTCACCCTTATGTAAGATGCCAGTTATTAACACCAACACAGTTTAATATATATAACATGACAATGCCACGTATATATCTAATTAACACTTATGTTAATGGCCCAAGATACCAAAGGATTTGCTTTCTTAGCATCTGCCCAATTTCTGAGATGGCCATGCCTTGCTACCAAGACCTCGCAACTAGTGCCACTTAGATTGCTCGCCATCAGGTCCTCCCTCCTCTCCAGGTTCTTGCTTGACAATTCAAGAACCTGGCCTCAAAAGGTGAACCATTTGACACTGACGCTCCTCCTTTGACTCCAGGTTAGAACCCCCTTCATCTACCTTTTCCTTTAATTTAGGGGCACCATAACCCTATTTTGGCGCCTATGATTATGTTTAGCGATCTCATCATAGTGACCCACTTCTTATTTTTCCTGAATAACGGGATTTTGAATCAAAATATTAGAAATCCTCAAACTTATAAAATAATCAAGAGAAAAATGACTTTATAATCCTACATAATTGACATAAGTGTCAATATAACCTTCTAATGTTCGAAAGTGCCAATGTGAACCTAGATATTTAATGAAAGTGCAAAATTATCCATTTTGACCTATTTTGACCAGAATTCCATGAAATTACTCTTTCATCCCTCTAAAAAATTCAAAAATTTAAAAAGAATGAAATGACTATTATGCTCCCTAATTCTAAACCCTAACCTCATTAATCTTCTCTCCTTCCTTATCCTGCCCACATTATTCTTCACATATTGACCCACCCCCTCTTTGCATAGTTAATCTCAAGAGGAGGTTGGGTATTAAGGATCAAATATAGAATCTGTATTGTTGCTCCCGTTCCTACTACTATGCTACCTATGAGGTAGATAGTGGCAAGACTGGGGTCATCCACAGAGATGCTAGGAATCTAAACGTTAACCACACACAGTCGCGATCGGGTTGTTAATCTGATCACGTGTGAGGAATAGTTAGTATTGGTGAAACAAGCTTAGTGGGGAGAAGGGGTTTATTAACAACTACTAGCTTGCAAATCACAAGAGAATAAACTATGTAAACTAGCACTTGGGGAGTATTTGCGTAACATCATCAATGTTGTTTTGATCATCGATTCTATCACATACAAGAACTACAAGCCCATTCTAGTGTTTATGTCACGTGGTGTGGTTGATTGTTAACACTTACCCATACCTATTATGTAGGGTGCACATGTAATCTTTCATCGGCATTGCCTGCGTAATTAGCGAAGTGCAACAATGGGCTTGCCTACTTTACATATATGAATCTCCCCTATACAATTACGTCTTAGGTACTACACCATGAATGCATCTCCCAAGCCCTAAAAAACCAAAGGGGCGAAGCACCTTATCTATGGCTCTAGGGTTGCAAAACATGAACCCTAGTTTGCTACTATAGCTATCTCTATATGTAACCCTTCGGGCCAGTTTCTATCTAAGAAAAGTGTATGGTGGATTGTAACGTTGACTCAGAAACCCACATGCACACATGATGAGACGTCAAATTCATGTATTTTCCGAAACATTTAAAATCTCTTTTGTTAAAAGATTGCCCGATTTAGGTAGGTTTACATCATAAGGGGTTTAGATAAACGTTTTCAGTTTTCGTATCTAAATCCTTTATTTTGCAAACTAGTTTGAGTCTAATGAATTTTTGGTCCTTACGAGTATCTAGATTCCTTTTTGTGAGATTAATTTGTAGATTGGTCGTAAGCACTTTGGAGCATTTTATTAAAGGTCATTCGCAAGTATGGTAGAAGATTGAAGGCCATGAGTCAAAACATGGTAGAAGATAAAATGGTCGAATAAAGTAGACAAAGAAGCGGATGAATTGTGATCCAGATGTTTTAACCGAATTCTAGGAAAAATCCAAGAGGACCATTGGATTTTTCTTCTCGAGCACTATAAAATTGACTGCAAGAACTGCCTAATTTGATCGACGGTTCACCCATAGTGACCGAACGAAGACCGGGCGCGCAGCCCGGGAGCTCAAACTCGCGCCCGCGTGGACCAATATGCTAAAGGAAACAACTCTCAGAGTGAAAACCATGCGGGCGGTTCCTAATCTCGCGCGCCCGCGCTTAAGAAATCTTGAACCGCGTGGCCTCTACAGGCCCCGCGCCAGCGCCCCAGAAGCGCGGGGCCTCCGCGCGCCCGTACCCTAACGCTCGAGCCAGTGTGCCCGTGCATTCGTACCAGCGCACCCATGCACCTGTGTCACCGCATGCTAGCACGACCGCGCGGTCTCTACGCCATGGGCACCCGTGAGCCCGCTCATTCCCCGAGATCCCAACGTCCAGCGCCCAGCACCCGGGCTGTTGCATCGCGCGCATTCAGCGCCCAGAATGCCTTTTTGACTATTCTTCTCACCAAATTTTGTACTATAAATACCCCTTATCTTATCTATCTACCTTTATCTAGGCTTATATCCACTCCTATATGTTTGGCCCCTTTGGAAAATCCCTCTACTTTGTGGACGACTCCGACTTGCCACAAACTACTTAATTGTATTTAGTAAGCATTTTGGGCTTATAAATTGTATCTTTGAGAGGTACGACGATGACCTCCCAACACACCCATACAGTTCCGAACTATCGTTACCCCAAGAACATCTAGGTTTCCATCCCCATGGGATATCAATAATCGCTCCATCATGAAAGTAGACTACGGTGTGTGCCGGTCTTAGTATGACAATTAAGAAATTAATAGAAAATGAAGAACAATCCAAAATAATAATCACAAACACATAAAAATAGTTAAATCTAAGGAATCACACAAATTAAAAATTAATTCATTAATACAAATAAAAATCCCAAATTAATTAACTACTCCCAAAGCATTGAACCCCAAAATATTTCATTGTATTCAATGCCTTTGGTCAAAATAAAAATAAATAGAAGAAGAGAAAAGAGTTTAGAGAGAAGGAAGAGCTTGTTTCGTTCTCTAGCCTACTCTTAGGAGACTAAAATGAGCATAAACTCAAACCCTATTAGACATAGGTCCACATATATAGTAGTAGGGAATTGGTGTTTAAAAAGGGCCAAAAAAGGCCAAAAAACCCTAGCAACTACAATTGACACGGCTAGTGGAAAATAGCACTGTCAGTGCTAGCTGGTCGTCTTCATGCTAACACGGGCTATGCAGTCTTTTGCAGGCATGGCCTGACCGGTCTGGCATAGGCCAGGTTGCCTCATGTTGGCATGGGCCGTGTCAGCCGACATGGGCCATCGGCTGGAGCCCCTTTTTTAACTTCTGATTTTACGGCCCTTGTTGTTTGGCGCGGGACTTCGGCTAGAAATACTTTTTGCTCAGTTTGACAATGTAGGCCATGTCATTTTTTACACCCCGTAGGCTAGTCTTTGCATTTTGGAGTTGAAACGATGTAGACCATGTGAAACGACACGGTCCACATCCATACTTAGCCTCTACAACAATTTGGAAGACGTGGGCTAGCCAATGCAACACGGTCTGTGCCAAGAGATTGTGACATGGCATGTGTTGGTTGGATCGGGTACTGCTAGCCACCCCTAGCACGGGCCAGGCTAGTTGATCCTCGTGCTGACCGGTTGGTTGGTACTGGCTGGCCAGCCGGCCAGCTAGTTTGGCTGGTTGATGACGCCCTCCATTTTTGACCTTGTTGAACTTTGATTCTGCCTATTTAGGATCAATTTTCATTTACTACTATGCTTTTAGTTTGTGGTGTTTTTACCTACTACCATCATTGGGAATGACATTCAAATATCTTCTACCATCCTTGCGATTGGCTTTCTAATATCTTCTACCACCCTAGCAAATGACCTTATACAAATTGACATCAAAATACTCACTAGCAACCTACTAGTAAGCTCACCAAGGAAAATCTAGGTGCTCATGAATATAAAGTGTCCATTAGATTCAATTGAGTCTACAAAACTCAGGATTTAGATAAGAGAACCAATAATGGTCATCTAAACCCTTTTTCATGTAAACTTAACCAAAATTAGCAATCTACTAACAAAACACATTAAGAAATGTGTCAAATGTATTGGTTAACGTATGCATAAAGGTGCACATCAACCCCCCACAATTAAACCTCTACTCGTCCTCGAGTAAACAAAAATGAGAAAAGATCGAAGAGGAATGTAGCGTGCAAATATTATTTAATCAATATATTAAACTTATTCCCAAGCTACCCTAGTTTCCCCAAATATTGTAAGAATCTCACATCTCTCACTCTCCCCGAAGATGTGAAAGTAACCTATCCACCCAAAATCCATCCAAGAAGAAAAAGGCAAAGTAAAAATGTTAACTGCTAAACTAGCTTACTCTTCTAAAGAAGCCGCCAAAGACAATCCAACAGATGTTTCTGAAGAAAGCGCAAAAGATAGTCCAAACAATGTTCAAATTAGTTTTCGATTTCTCTCAATTTCTCTCATTTTTCCTGGAGCCTTTCCAGTTTTTCATCCTAGCATTCACACATGTTGAGCTTAGTTGTCACCTTTTTCCACATGTCCTCTTAGTTTTTCCTAGGTTTTCTAACCTAGCCTGTCATGTTTACCTAAGTTTTTCGATCTATCAAAGCTTTCTTCCCATTCTGCCTAAGTTGCCCTTTTAGGTTTCTAACTTATCCGTGTACATTTATTTTTCATTTTTTTAAAATTTTAATTTTTGTTGTGTAGCACAAAATGCCCCAAGCGTGGGCTTCATACTACATGAAGATAATGAAGAACAAAAAATTAAACATCCAAAAAGTTCTTCCCAAAACATCCCCAAAATAAAGAGATAGCACCCTAATGATTGCACCACCCAAAATTCTACCAAAACTTCCCCAAAACCAAAGATAACACCAAAACATACCCAAAACAAAATAACACAAAGGAATATTGAGATGAGAAACTCCTAAGTATTTCACTACTCCCCCCCCCACACGCGCGCACACACACACACACACACACTTGAACTTTGCATTGTCCCAAATGCAATGAAACAATAGAAATCAAGAGTGGGAAAGAGAAAAGTAGTGGAACTCACTCATATGACTCCGAAGGGTTCTTCCTTAAACGCCTTGTCTCGCATCTCCTCTTTTCTTCATGTCATATTTCTTGCCTCTCGATGGGAATAACGTCTTGAAAACCATGAAGTCTTGAGATATGGAATCTCTCAATCAATTTATCGATAGCCTCTTCTTGGACATCTTCCCTCTCATCTACAATAGCGAACTCCTCCTTTGTTTCCCGCCCGATGGAGTCCAATCTAGATCCCCACACTCACATGGTGCCCTTTGTAGAGTCTAGCCCAGTCCCGAACTAATCCAATTGTAAACCCATCCCCCCTACCACGTGACCGACCTCTTGCACAATTTGGATAGAACTAGCAAGTTGTTCCCCAAAATTGCGGAGTTGGTCGAGGAAGTTTGCGGGTAGGTCAATGCGACTAGGTGGTGCCCGAGATAGAGTCTCACCATCCTTCTCCTCAATGTCTATGTTTGGGCTAGATAAGAACCTGTAGAATTTTTTCTCAAACTGCAGATTGGGTGCTAAAAAGAAGTCCTCTAATTGAGTGTCTTGGTTGATAGCGGTGTACTCTGGTTGTGGAAGAATCATGAAGCCGCAAACTGTAGCACCACCGTACAACCAGATTAATCGATCCTGCTAACTTTTCCATAGTGTACCTCGTCCCCAAATGACCAAAGTTTGCCAATGCGAATGGGGAAGGAGCCGGATGACCCAAGTGTTAAGCTAACTGTCCGACTATGTCACCCATTGATATTTTGCCAATTTCTAGTTTACCATGGCCAGGCATTCTTCCACAAAGGCCCCCACCATATTGGGGTAGAAATTCCCCTCCGGAGTCATCGCCCAATGGACTTGGATATCTAAACTAGGACACTGTGAGATCTCTCCATGACAGAATACCCCCATAGATAATAGTTGCTAGATATACTACAATGTCGGATAGACAATTGAGGTGCTCTTGCATATATGTTTCCTCTCTGTGTCTAAAAGAATTCTCCAAAAATTGCCTAATGAAAATGGAAGGCCTTGTTGGCGTGTCCTCCGAATCTCCTTCATGTACTTCCACTCAAATGCTTGGGTAATATCCTGATGCAACATAGTGTACTCCTTATCATCAAAGTGGAAATAGATGACACTCCTCCTCTCATTGTCCGTTGTTTTCTCCAAGGTTGCCGAAAATTCCAAGTTACATTGTTTGTAAATCTTGGAATGCTTTTCTAAGAAACCTCTAGGCCTATTCGGCTTAGCAAATAGGTGATGGGCTTGAGTAGACCTAGAGTTCCTAAGGTTTTCTTCATGCAAACTTCGTCTCCAATATGGTCCTCTTTGGGCTATTCAATTATCTCCATCTTTGAATCGTATTCCCAGATATGGTGGTTAATTCGATAAACTCCTCAACAAAAAAGGTGGGATTAGGAGGAAGGGAAGTTGTCGGCTCTTATCTCCCAACCTTGGCTGACTTCCTCTCTTTGTCACCCCAGGATGTTGTTCCTTTTTCCGATCTATTTTTAGGAGCCATCCTATCATGGAAAGAAGAAGGTGGCAACACAATAATATACATAGGCATACATCAAGTATCATTCAAGAAGAACACTTCTTCCTAAATAGCCAAAATATTCCAGATCATGCTATCTTAACATAAAGCCTATTCAATCAAGAATCATTCTCCCTAAACAAAAAACTCATGGAAAATCATAGCATCCCATTAAGAATATCGTGCAATCAAGAATAATTCATTATAAAACACCACAACCAATGAAGATAATATCATCAAAGCACAAGAACATATACTTCCCCCACACTCATTTCAACATAAGATCATTCACATAACCCAAATATTTCCCCAAAAATAGCTCAATTGTTTTCTATATTAAAGATTTTCATCACATCACCATCATGCTAAACGAAGCAAGTAAACATAAAGAATAAAGGATTACCCAGAATTTGAAGCCAATAGATGAAAAATCCACACAAGAAAGAGCAAATATGCTAATTTTTGAGAGAAATGCTCCAAGGTTTTAAAGTTTACCAATGATGAAGTGAGAGTGAGTGTTTTTAAGGGACCTAAATGAGTTAAATGGTTCCTATGGGTGAGGGAATGTACTATGAATCTTTATTTTCAGCAATCATTTCCCTCTAAAAGAAGGTGATTCAAGAGGGAGGTACAAATGAGACAAGGATGATATTTTTGAAATTAGAAAATGCAGGGGACAAAAGTACCAATTAATTAATGCATAAGGGAGGTGTGATTTTTAGTTAAGTACTATTTACACCAATAATCCTAGGAATAAAGTATTTGCTAAATTAATGGGCCAAAAATGAATGTTTTGGCTTGAAATTACAATTTTTCAAAAATCTTCGTTTTGACCCAATTACAGCATCCACACAAAGCCTGACACATGGCAGCCTCATGCTGAGCATGTCTGGCATGAGGTTACCTTTGTGATGAGGAGGCCTAACACGATGCCTCGTGCAAAGGGGGTTTGGCACGAGGCTGCCAGTGAATAGAACATTTTATTTCCATTGTTCCTCCCCTTTTTCGAAAACCTTTGTCACCCAACAAGCCCTATTTCCTCCCAATCAAAAAGCATGAGATTCAGAATCAAATTTATCAATCAAAAAGAGTTTCATCCCAAGATCCTTTGTCACACACAAGATCATGAAAAATCTATCTATTAAAAGATATAAAAAACAATGCAAGAAAGAGCATCGTATTTTTATTGTCGTCCTTACGAATTACTTCCTTCATGCATTTCAATTAAAAGAACCTGTCGTTGGGTCTCTAAATTTGCCATCGACAACTCCACACACGATGACATCCTTGTGGAGAGGTCTCCACAAAGTGTCATCCTTACCTTTAAGCATTTTGCTTACCATAGAGAGTGAGTATGCATTCCTAGCCAATGTTGAGTCCTTAGCCATTTCCTTGGTTTTAGGAGGTGGTCGAGGATTTTTTATGTCCTCACCACTCTCCACCACCCGCTTTATGTTAATAAGCATAGAAAAACAATCCAATATAGACAATTCATCACTAACACCATGCAAAGCATGAGTCTCATTGACATGATCATCACAATTGAAATGCAAGGTAGGATTTCTTTCATCACTCACATGTTCATCAATAATATCATCTTCTAGGCTATCTTCTTCATTATCATCAAGAGCTTCATCAAGGCAATCATCTTTATCAATCATGCAAGAGTTTTCACATTGAACAAGTTCATCACGTAAAGTTATGCCTTTCCACACAAGAGAAGGGATAGGTGAATCTTGCTTAGATTTATAAATATCAAATCCCACCTTATCAACATTATCCTCTAGGGTTAGTGTTCCCAAATGAACATCTATCTCAGTCCTTGACATTTTAAGAAAAGGTCTCCCCAATAAAATTGAGGGCGCACCACCATGGTGACTACGTCTAGGACATAGAAGTCCACTGGAAAAACTATATTTCCCACTCTAACCCTTACATCCTTGACTAAACTCGAGGGCTAGCTTGGGAGTGATCGGCTAATCAAAAAATTTCCCTAGTTTCCCTAAGCTCACCTATGTCTAGGTTTTCATAAAGGCTAGAAAGGATCACATTAATAGATACTCCTAAGTCAATCGTAGCATTTTTCACCAACTATCCACCAAAGGATATAGGAATCGAAAACATACCGGGTCATCACATTTCTTAGGAAAATTCCTATGATTAAGAGTGACCACTCCCCCTATTATCAATTTTCCTACCTTCCTAATTGGTTTGTTCATTTTCTTAGTGTATGCAAATTTCCCGAATTTAGCATAAGAAGGAACATGCTCAATCAAGTCCAAAAGTGGAACGCTAACCTCAACTTTCTCGAAGATCTTGCAAATGTGTGCATCATCGGTTGTCACCTTCGGCCTTCCTCTAAGTGCACTAGGGAAAATTGGTTGAGGATTCACCCTTACCTTGGGTCTGGGAAGCTCTTTGACGAGAACCTCCTCTATAACCATCTCACGCTCCTCCAAGTTGGTATTATTTCTTTCCCCTGGCAAGTCATCCTCTAGCAAGATTTCATTCTCAGGCTTATACGCTTCCTTCCTGCTCATTCGCTTCAAAGCGCTCACATTTCTCAGATTGATCTCTAGTTGGGAAGGAAGCTTTCTGGACTCTTTGGCCTCAATTTGGCTCACCGAGGTAGCGAGTTGCCAGAATTGGATTTCAAGGTTTTTTATGCTTGAAAAAGCTATAGTCCCAAGATATGCGCTCTTTGAAAACATCTAACTTCTTAGCCAATTGGTAGATAGCTTCCAAAATTTATTCATCACCTGACTTGTAGATTGAGACATTCTTAGAAGGCCTTTTACCTCTTGTATAGGGTTAAGGTGGAGCCTTGTCTGCCTCAAATGTACCCTTGAACCTCCTCGCACGAACAAAAGTTGGTGTTTTCACGCTACCTAGGGTTGAAGGTATTCGTGTAGGGATATTTCCTTTCACCTCCTTGGTTTCCTTGAAACCCTTGTTATTGTTGTCCCCTACCGACTGGTTGCTTATTGCCACCAATGAAGTTCAATGCCTTCACCACTTCCAAGTCTTTTACCATTTAGAGACAAGAGTCAGTGTGATGATCAAGACTACAAATGACACAAACATTGACTTGGTAAACTATCCCCTTCATGAATTCCTTCATAATAGAAGCAAGTACTTGGACTTGCTATTCTAGATTAGGAGACTGAGACGGCTCACCCACGGTCTTCACATGAGATCTAGTACCAAATTTCAGCGTTCCATTGGCCATTTCTTTGAAGAGATCCATTGCATCCTTCGGACTATTGTTGGCGATTGAACAGTTGCACACGATATTCACCATTCACATGTTATCATCACACAACCCCTCGAAGAAGTAGTAAACCAAATTACCTTCCTTGAACGGATGATATAAGAACCTTGCCAATAGCTTCTTGAATCTTTCCATATACTCGTAGAGGGATTCATTTGCGAACTGGAATATATTGGAGAGCTGCTTCTTTAAACTAGTATATTTTGAAGCTGGAAAATATTTCTCGAAGAATTGACGCTTCATGTCCATCTAGGAGGTAATGCAATCGGGTGAAAAGTAGTATAACAAGTCTTTGGCCGCATCCCGATTTGAAAAGGGAAATGACCTCAAATTATAGTCCTTTTCTTAGATTCTCGGCAGCTTCATATTGGTATAAACTAGATGAAGTGCTTGTTCGGATCTTCACCAGCCATTTCATGAAAACTTGGCAAACATTGGATCAAGCCACTCTTGAGCTCAGAAGTAACATTGGGTGGTAAAGGTGGTAAGACAATACATAGGGTTTGATTATCAAATTTAGGAGCCATCAACTTCCTAAGTGTGTGATTATCCTCTGCCATTTCTACAGTTTCTTCTACTACTAAAGTCGGCTCTTATGGAACCCCCACTCTAGCTCTCCTCCTTCTTTTCTGACTACCTACGTACTTCGTTAGATAACATAAAGTCCCCAAGTTCATGGCACAGGTATGTACTATAAAATAGGAGAAAAACAATATCCAACTAGGAGAAACACTAGAACAAAGATTAGAAGTACATGAATAACTACCACAAGGCTCAACATCAACCAAAAAAAATAAAAATAAAAACAACACTAACTATTCAACTAACATGTAATGCAAGTTAACAATTAAACCTTTAAACTAGCATCTCTAGCAGTGGCACCAAAATTGGACCTGCCCCCCTCGACATCGTTAAACTCGAGAGAAGGCTAAGTATTAAGGGTTAAAGATATAATTTGCATTGTTGCTCCTGTTCCTACTACTATGCTACCTATGGGGTAGATAGGTGTATGACCGGGGTCTTCCGAAAAGATGCTAGGAATCTAAAAGTTAACTACACATAGATGTGATCGGGTTGTCAATCCAATCACGTGTCAGGAATAGCTTGAATTTCTAAAAGAGGCTTTGGGTGGGGGGAGGGTTTACTAACACCTACTAGCAATCAAATCACAAGAGAATAAAGTATGTCAACTAGCACTTAGGGAGCATTTGCGCAACCATGATCCATGATATTTTGATCCTCGATTCCATCACATACAAGAACTATAAGCTTATTCGGGTGTTTGTGACACGTGGTGTAATTGAGTGTCAACACTTCCCTGTAACTGTTATGTAGGGTGAGCTTGTAATATTGCATCGACACCGCATCCATAACTGTGCAGAATTGAATCAACACTTCCCTGTAACTGTGCAGAATTGAATCTCCCCCGTACAATTACGTCCCCATCACTACACCACGAATGCTTCTTCCTAGGGCTAAAAAAGAAAGAGGGTGAAGCATCTTATCGATGGCTCTATTGTTGCAATACTCTAACCCCTAGTTTTCTACTATCACTATCTCTATTCGTAACCCTTTGGGCCAATTTGCTGGAAAATATTAGTGTATGGTTTATCGTAAAATTAACTCAGTAATCCACATGCACACACCCATACAGTTCTGAACTATCGTTACCCCAAGCACATCTAGGTTTTCCTCCCTGGGGTATATCAATAATTGCGCAAACATGAAGTAGACTACAGTGTGTTCTAGTCCTAGTGTTACAATCATATAATTAATAATAACATGAAGATCAAGCAAACATAATAATCACAAACACAGAGAAATAGATAGATTTAAGTAATCTCACAAAACAAACATTAATTCATGAATAGAAATACAAACAACAAATAAATAAACTAATCCCTAAGTACTAAACCCAAATATTTCTTTGAATTCAGTTCCTTTGGGCAAAAGAAAAATAAAGAGAAGAAGAGACAAGAGTTTAGAGAGAAGAAATAGCTCCTTTCTCTATCTAGCCTACTTTTAAGAGTCTAAAATAATCATAAACTTAAACCCTAGTTGACATAGGTCCATATAGATATTAGTAGGGAATTGGGTCTTGAAAAAGGTCCAAATAGGCAAATAAACCCTAGCAGCCACAATTGACACGACCAGTGGAAAATGGAACGGTCTTTGCTAGCCGGTTGGCTTCATGCTGACAAAGGCCATGCAGCCTCATGCTAGTGCGACCTGGTCGATCTG
Organism: Rubia tinctorum; assembly: GCA_032355605.1. Taxonomy (NCBI): domain Eukaryota; kingdom Viridiplantae; phylum Streptophyta; class Magnoliopsida; order Gentianales; family Rubiaceae; genus Rubia; species Rubia tinctorum. The sequence continues at coordinate 13,103 of JAULKM010159317.1, forward strand.
GCATGGGCCATGTCAGTCGGCATGAGTCATTGGCTGAAGCCCTATTTTGAACTTCTGATCATGCGTCCTATGTTGTTTGACGCAAGCCATCGCCTGGAAACAGTTTTTTATTAGTCAAATAGCATGGGCCATGTTGTTTTCACACCCCGTGGGCTGGTCTTTGCATTTTGGAGTTGAAACGATGCAAACCATGTGAAATGGCATGGTTTGCATCCATACCTAGCCTCTTGAGCAATTTGAAAGACACAGGCTTGTCGGTGCAGCATTGTTCATGCCAAGGGGGTGTGACACGACCCGTGTTAGTTGGAATGAGTAGTGCTAGCTACCCCTGGCATGAGCCATGCTAGGTGGCCCTTCTGCTGGTTGGTTGGTTCATGTCGGCCCGTTGGCCGGCCAATTAGTTTGTCCAATTGATGACGCCCTTGGTTTTTTACCTTGTTAATTTCTGATTTTGCCTTTTCCGGCTCAATTCTATCTACTACTATGCTTTAAGTTTGTGGCCATCTCTACCATTCTTGTGAATAGCTTTTGAATATCTTCTACCATCCTCGCGAATGGTCTTCTATAAAATGATGGCAAAATACTCACGAGAAACTTACTAGTAAGCTCACCAAGGAAAATCTAGGTGCTCGTGAATAAAGTGTCCATTATATTCAATTATATCTACAAACTTGGGATTTAGATAAGAAAATAGATAATAGTTATCTAAACCCTTTGTAGTGTAAACCTAACTAAAACTAGCCATCAACCAAAGAAAACATACTAAGAAATGTGTCAAATGCATTGGGTTTTTTTTGATGGAAATGCATCTGTATAAATCGGAAAACGTGTCAAATGCATTGGTTTACGCATGCATAAAGGTGCACATCACCTACCCTACTTACCCCAGTCTTCTTCGCTTAAGCTTTTCGTCCTAATTGTTTTGCTCTATCATGGGACACCGCCCGCTTTACCTTTTCATCCTTACTGTTCTCATTCTAGTATTTCATCCTCATTGTTCCATTTAAATTGCTCAAATATGTGTTTTTAGCCAAATTTTGAGCCAGGATTTGTTGTTTTGGGTTTGGGTTTCCGGAGAAGGGTTGTAGTTGGTTGGTTGAGTTTTGGGTGGCGTTAGTGAGACTAGTCTTGGCTGGGCGGGCCTCGACAGTTGAATAAGGGCTTGAGAGAGGCTGGGATGAGAGGCATTTGTGAGGCGTTTGTGGACACTAAGAGAAGCGTGGTGGTGGGGAAACTAGGTGGATGGGAGAGAGAGGGTAAGGTGAGTGGCTGGGCTAGGAGGGGAAATGGAACTTGTTTGGTTGGGCTAGGAGATGGAAATTGGATGGTTGGGTGGGGAGATGGAAGTTGGGTAGATGGGTGGGCAAGAGAGGTGACAGGGGTTGGGTGGGTGGGGAACTAAGAGGGAGAGTTATGCCGGCTGTAGAGATGATAGGAGAGAGAGAAATTAGGAGTATTGGAATGCGGTCATCGGTGGTAGGGTTTTGGGAATTGGTGGGGTTGTGGTGAGCGATGGCTGGTAGTAGGGTTTTAATGTTGGGATTGGGTAATGGTTGGTGGCGAAGGCGGGGCTGGTTTGGAGGAACTGGAGTGGCTGGTTCGGGTTTGGGATCAAGTAGTGGAGCTGATGGGTTTGAGTTATTGATTAGGTGATGGTGGGTTTGGTGAACGATGATGGTACGGTTGCAGCCCGATGATGGCAGAGCACCCACGGTGGGTAAGGGTATAAATGTTCACAAACATTCAACTTTTGGTCGGGGGGTACTTTTGTCATTTAGTGTGGTCAACAGCTAGAATTTCAAGGTCTATGCCGGAAGTGCCCCTTTAGTGTTATATTGGTACTTTCATTAATTAGTTAGTGTTTTTGTTTTAACTTTTAAACATAAGAGGATTATATTGGAACTTTCACAAGTATAATGAGTTATATTGGTATAGTTCCCAAAATAATCAATAATCAATTATTCCGTACGTAAAACACAAATCTATAAAAACAAAATTACTACCTCCAAAATACTACATAAATTTCACTACAAGAAAAATGACCTATTACTTCGCCCCTTCGGTTAAGAACTGAAGTAATAAAAAAGTTATTGCATACTCATAATAACCGAAGTAAAAAGTTCTTTTACCCTGATTAATTTTTTCAGAGTAAATAATATTTTTTAACTCAGTTAAAATGTAATCAAGGTAAATAATATGTTTTCTTACCTCGGTTATTATGTCAGTCAAAGTAAAAGGTTAAAAAAACCAAAGTAACCGAATAGCGTGCGATATCTCATATGATGTGTAAAAAAACAAGCCCCGAAATCCCATTATATGTCATTTTCACCGACATGTGATGTGATGGATGACCGATGTTGCAGTTTTGTAAAACGTAGAACTCTTAGATGTTAAAGTTGAAAAGGATTGACTTTGATCTACAAAAGTATTTGTTCAATGGTTTTTAAAAAGAATTGTAGAAAATGGTGTTGAATGGTGCGGTTGAAATGATTTTTAAATCATGCACAAACCAAATCACACATATGGTCAATTATATATTGTTCAAATAAGGTAGTTAAATTATTAGAAAAATAGTAGTCATGGAAACATCCTTACAAGTAGTACATAAATTCAAATAAGAATTATCTTAGTTCCAACAGAACATACATTACAATAAACTCAATTAGCTCATGTAATAGTGACCTTGAAGACAATCAGCCCCCCAGATTCTATTTCCTCGAAGAACAAGGTGTCCCCAATGCGCAGGCAGTTTCCGAAAAGGAAGTTGCCAAAACCCTTTGGGGATATGTCCTTTATCTTCACACCCCGAGTAGTTCATGTGCCACTCTCTTTTGTTACAGCTCAGCACAATGGGGGTCTTGTCATTCGGTAGCTTTAGTCCTTACCAAATAATTTAAAATCAAATAATTACATGCATTTAATTATTATCCAGCTTTAGCCCTTACAAAAGTTGGATATTTCCTCGAAGTTCTGTTGGTTTAGAGTGCAGTGGAAATGTTGGCTATCAACAACCATTGTATGTTGTTCAAGTTCAAACACAAGAGACTTTGGGTTGCTGCGTTTGGGCGGAGAACTGTATGAAAAGAAAAACATTAATTGTGATAAAGTGTGAAGATGTATTAGTAAATATATATGTAAAATGGTAAAATGATTAGGAAAATGGGAGACTTGACGATCCTTAGCCATCCATCAACCCTGAATCAAAATTGAAAATGTTCAGGGTAAACTAGCCTAAAAAATGCAAGGTGCGACGCCGACCATATGTCGCAGGTACATGTCGGTCCAAAACAGTGACTTAGTTGACATGTACCGGCGACGTTCCTTTTAGTCGACCAAACCTAACACTTGACCAATGCAGTAATGAGGTTGCATATATAATTTTAAGGTAAACTTAAATACTTGTATGCGACATCGGTAACCAATCAATTTTACCGATGGTTAAGCC
>JAULKM010159336.1:0-16545 GCA_032355605.1 Rubia tinctorum
TATATATATATATACCCGACTAAGTTGGAAACCCGGAAGGGAAACTTGGGCAAAAATGGGAATGAAAGCCCGGATAGGTCAAAATGCCTAGGTAAAAATGAGAGGCTAAGGCCCGGCTAAGTTGGAAAAATTATGCAAAAATGAGAGGTCGTGTGGAAAAATGTGATATGGTGAGCTCAACATGTGTGAATGCTAGGATGAAAACCCAAAAGGGCACCTACGCAGAATGAGCGAAATTGAGAGAAAACGGAAAATAAGTTGAGGATCTTGTGCATTATCATTGGTTGTAACTAAATCAAGAATCTTGAGTTATCCTTAATTATAACCGAGTTAAGGATCGTTGGGATTATCCTTGGTGGTTTTTTTGGCAACAACTCTTGGATTGGTTTTGGTGGACTATTCGGTGGAGTAAGTTAGTTCAACACTTATAATTCTTTTACTTATCTTTTTCTTCACAATATTTTTGGATGCTTAGGTTAATTTAGTATCTTCGGGGAGTGTGGGGGTTGTGAGATTTTTACTTCTTTGGGGAAACTAGGGTAGCTTGGGAATAAGTTGAATGTGTTGGCTAACTTCTCTTTGCACGCTACATTTTTATTAGATCTTTTCTCCTTTTATTTACTCAAGGACGAGTAAAGGTTGAAGTGTGATGGGATTGATGTGCACCATGTAACATGTGTTAGCCGATGCATTTGACGCATTTATTATCATATTTTGTTTGGTTTATTGCTAGTTTTAGTTAGGTTTGCATGACAAAGGGTTTAGACGACCATTATTAATTTTCTTGTCTAAATCTCGAGTTTTTTAGACTTAATTAGAACTAATAGTTACTTTGTATTCACGGGCGCTTAGATCTTTCTTTATGATTTATCATTAGGTGGCTCGTGAGTACTTCTTTTTATTATATTTTGTATAAGGCCACAAACCTTCATTCATGGTAGTAGATAGACTTGGGACTAAGAAAGGCGGATTCGAAATTCACAAAGACCAAGAGGAGAAATCGTTGTCCAGGAGTTGCACGAACTTTGATGGAAGATCCGAGAAGAATCAGCACTTTAGGATAGAACCATTGGATTTTTCTTCTCGTGGACTATAAAATCTACTACAAGAAAACTTAAATCGGACCAACGGTTCACCCGTAGTGAAGTAAGGAAGTTTGACAACCGAACCAGCAGCTGCCGTCACGGACAGCACAAGCCTGGTACGATGCCAAAGCTAACATAGCCCGTATCATCCGGCACTACCCATGTCAAGGAACCTTGGTATGGCTCGTACCACCCGACACAGGCCATGTCAATTTCCAGCATGATGGTTCCTCGTTTCAGCAGGCCATGCACTCCAAGTCATCTTTTCACTCCAAAATCGGCTATGTATGGGAGTGCATTACCTGCCTGTGCCGTTTCAAGTCACAAATGCCAAGATCAGCCCACGGGGTGTGAATAATGATGCGGGGCCCACCAAGGTAGTGAGTAAAAGGAGGATCCAGCCAACGGGATATGCCAAACGATGTGGGCCGAGAAAGCAGAAGGAGAAAAATAGAGAGCCAGCCGATGGTCGGCACCAGCTGACACGGGACGCGCCGCCACAAGGGGAATGGTCATGCTGATTCCTATGAATATTTGTGCTTGATTTTTTCTTTAACTTCTTTAAATATTTATGCTATGTCATTATTATGATGCATCCATACATCTATGGTAGTATAATATCATGTTAGATATCATTGATATCTTGGGAGTGTTATAATTGTGGAGTAGATTCAAGAACACCGGTGAGATTAGTGCATTTATGTTACCTCGATGAAATGTCTTTGCATGTGTTAAAACCATAATTCTAATTGGATAGTTGAGGCAGAAGAATCCCATGTTGGGCGGTCGATTTGGAAAATCCCAACAAGGGGAAACCTATGGCTTACCCCAATAGATTGAGCATGATTGTTTGTAGCAACTAGGGTTGTGCCAGATTGGTGAAATCACAAAGTCGTGCCAACCTTAGATTCATCCAAGATATCAATTCCCTTTGCCTCTCTAGGCCTAGGGATTAATATCCATAGTAGAGTCTCCGGGACATAAGGCCTATACTTTCATATTTGATTGATGCGACCTAAGCAAGGCATTGCCCTTTTAGACGGGCTTTGTTCCTCTAACTGGGGGCGCATTAGTATTTTGAGTAAGATGATTGGGATGTTCTATGAGTCACTATATTATAGTGCATCACTAATTACGGAGACGCTGAGATAAGCATGTGTTGGTGGTCGTACCTTGTGTGACAGACAATGGACATATCTGACTATCTCCACACTATGTGATATAGGCATAAGATAGGTTTATATTCTTATATGTGAATGAATCGAGGATAAGAATCATTTATCGATCATGTAATGCCAAAACCCCCAAGTTCTAGTTATATAGTTTATTATCTTGTTTTCATGTTAGTAAATGATAGTTGAAACCCCCCCCCCCCCTCCCAATGGTTATTTTACCTCCACTCGTTATTCCTAACATGTGATTGGATTGATGATCCGATCACGGTTGTGCGTAGCTAGTTACCGGACTTATAACATCTCTGTAGATGACTTCGGTATATGCCACTATCTACCATTATTGGTAGCATAGTAGTAGGAATGGGAGAAACTTATAAATTTTATCTTTGACCCTTAAAATCTAGACAGCCTCATCTCGCGTGTTTAACAATGCACCGGGAAGGGGCGGGTCAGTGCCCTCCATAGAGTCTAACCTAGTGCCGAACTCCTCCAATTGTAAATGCATACCTCCTACTGCATGAGAGACATGTTGAACAATTTGGATAGAACTCGCAAGTTGTTCCCCAAAAGTGCACAGTTGCTCGAGGTAGTTCGCGGGTAGGTGGGTGCGGCTATGTGGTGCCCTTGATTGAGTCTCACCATCCTCCTCCTCAATATCTATGTCCGAGCTTGATAAGACCCTATAGAATTATTTCTAAAACCATAGATCGGGTGCTAGAAACAAGTCCTCCAATAGAGTATCTTGGTTGAAAGCAATGTGCTCCGGTTGTGGAAGAATCATGAAGCTGTAAACAGTAGTGCCACCGTACAACCAAATGAACCGGTCCTTCAAGGTAGTGGTAGTAATCATTGAAGCCCATGCTTACTTTTATGGTCTTCCGAGTAGACATAAAGCTCCCAAGGCTTCCTTGCATGCAAACTTCGTCTCCAATATGGTCCTCTTTGGGCTTCTCAAGTACTTCAATCTTCGGGCCTCACTCCTGGAAATGGTGGTCAACCCCATGAACTCATCAACAACAAAACCAGGGTTAGGAGGAAAGGAAGTCATCAACTCTCATCTCCAAACGTTAGCTGACTTCCTCCCTTTGGCACCTCTGGAAGTTGTTCCTTTATACAACCTATTTATTTTTGGAGCAATCCTATCACAACAAGAACAAGGTGGTAATGCAAGAATACACAAAGGCATGCATCAAGTATCATTGAAGAAGAACACTCTTCCTAAATAACCAACACATTCCAAATCATGCTATCTCAACATCAAGGCTATTCAATCAAGAATCATTCTTCCTAAAAAACAAAATCATGGAAAATCATAGCATCCCATCAAGAAGATCATGCAATTAAGAATCATTCATCCTAAACTATCACAACCAATGAAGATTATATCATCAAAGCATAAGAACATATACTTCCCCCACACTTAGTTCAATGCAAGATCATTTATATAACCCAAATACTTCACAAAAACACATTAATTTTTTGAGATTCAAGGTTTTCATCAAAACACCATCATGCTAAATAAAGTAAGTAAGCATAAAACTCAAAGGATTGCCCAGAATTTGAAGCTTAGAGCTAAATTTTCCACACGAGAAGAAGAAAAACTGATATATTTTTTAGAGAAAATGCTCCAATTTTCGAGTTTCACCAAGATGAAGAGAGAGTGAGTGTTTTTTAGGGACTTATGGTTCCTATGGGTGAGGGAATGTACTATGAATCCTTATTTTCAAAAATTACGTTCCTATAAAAGAAGGTGATTCAAGAGAGAGGTACAAATGAGATAAGGATGTCCTTTTTAAATTAGAAAATCTAGGGAACAAAAGTACAAATTAATTCATGCATAGGGAATAAAAGATTTTCTGAATTAATGAGCCAAAAAAAACATGTTTTAGCTTGAAATTTTAATTTTACAAAAATTAAAATTTTTTACCCAACTACGGCATCCACACGTGGCATGCTTCATTCTGAGTGGGTCTGACACGAGACTGCCTCGTGCTGAGAGTGTCTAGCACAAAGCTTCTAGAGAACAGGGCCTTTTCTTTCCTTTGTTCCCCCTTTTTTTGAAAAACGGTGTCACCCAACAAGCCCTATTTCTTTCTAATTAAAAAGCACAAGATTCGAACTCAAATATGTCAATCAATAAGAGTTTCATCCCAAGATATTTTCTCACACAAAAAATCATGCAAAATCTATCAACTAAAAGATATAAAAAACAAAGCAAGAAAGAGCACCGTGTTTATATAGTCATCCTCGTGACTTTTTATCATGTATTTCAATCAAAAAGAACCTATCATTAGGTCTCCGGGGTAGCCATCGGCAACTCCACCCACGATGAAATCCTTGTGGATAGGTCTCCACAAAGTGTCATCCTTACCTTTAAGCGCTTTGCTTTCCATAGAGAGTGAGTAATCATACATAGACAATGTCGAGTCCTTATCTATTTCCTTGGGTTTAGAAGGTGGTCGAGGGAGTTTTATGTCCTTGCTATTCTCCACTAACCGTTGCATGTTAGTGAGGATAGAAAAACAATTCAAGATAGATATGTCATCACTAACATTATGCAATTCATAAGTCTCATCGATATGATCATCACAATTGAAACGCAAAGTAGGATTTCTTTCATCACTCTCATAATCATCAAGAATCTCATTATCTCGGGGATCATTCTCATTGTAATCAAGAATCTAATCAAGGCAATCATCATCATCAACAATGCAAGAGTTTTCACATCGAGCTAGTCCATCACACAAAGTTTTTCCTTTGAACACAAGAGAGGGAATAGGTGAATCATGTTTAGATATTAAATCTCACCTTATCAATGTCATCCTCTAGAGTTAGTATTCCCAAATGAACATTAACCCGCCCCCTCCCTAGGGAGACTGTTAGGAATTAAAGATAAGATTTATATGTTGCTCCCATTCCTACTACTATACTACCAAGAATGGTAAATAGTGGCAACTACCGGGGTCGTTCACAGAGATGTTAGAAATATAATTACTAGTTACGCACTACCGTGATCAGGCTGTCAATCTAACCATGTGTTAGGAATAAATAGTGTTGGTAAAACACACATTGGGGGGGATTTTCAACTAACAACCACAAATATACAATCAACGGAATAAACTATATAAACTAGCACTTGAGGGTATTTGCATAACATGATCGATAAATGGCTCTTTTCCTCGATTCATTCACATATAGAAATGTAAACCTATCTTATTCCTACGTTACATAGTGTGGAGATAGTCAGATATTTCACTAATCTGTCACACAAGGTACTACCACCACTACATGCATTTATCACCGTCTCTGTAATTAACTACTCCCTAAGCATTGAACCCAAATATTTCATTGGATTCAATGCCTTTGGGTAAAATAGAAATAAAAAGATTAAAAGAAAAGAAATCTAGAGAGAAGGGACAGTGTTTTCTCTCTTTAGCCTACTCTTGAAGATAAAATATGAACATAAAAACCTTTAACCCTAAATAGCCTTAGTCTATATAAATAGTAGTAGGGATTGAGCCTAAAAATAGGCCAAAATAGTCCCAAAACCCTAGTAGCCGCAAACAGCACGGGGATAGCATTTGGCGGGATTCGTGCCAACCGGCGCGGGCCATCGGCTGGAGCTTAGTTTTTATCTTCTGATTTGCACCTCGTGTCGTTTGGCCAGGTCTGTCGACCGAATCCTCATTTTGCTTAGTATCTTGGCATGGGCCACATTATTCTTCACACCCCGTGGATTGGTCTTGTCATAATTGACTTGAAATGGCATGGTCATGTGAAACAGAAGCACCCACACTTAGCCAAATTTGGAGTGAAAAGAGGACATTGGGCTCATGGTTGGCCAGATTTGGTATGTTCCGTGTTGGGCCTTTGCACAGCTCGTGTTGGCTGGAATGGGTCGTGCCAAAGACCCCTGATACAGTCCATGTTGTGTAGAATGGGTTGTGCTAGGATTAGCCTCATGTTGGCCTTGTGCGGTCCGTGATGGCCGCGGATGGTTCATCTGGCTGACTTGTTTGCTCCGCTACAGATGAACCGTTAGTCCAATTTGAGAGTTCTTGTAGTTAATTTTATAGTGCTTGAGAAGACAAATCCAATGGTGCTACCCTCAAGAGCTGGTTATTCTCTTATATTTCCCAAAATTTTGTGCAACTCTAGGAAAAAAATTCCTCCATTTTGGACTTGGCCTTCTTGAACTTCGAATCCACCTTTCTTGGTCCCAATTCATCTACTACCACGCTTTAGAGTCTGTGGCCTTCAATATAATATCATCCTTGCGAATGGCCTTCGATATCTTCTACCATTCTTGTGAATGACCTTCAAATATCTACTACCACCCTCGCGGATGGCCTTCTACAAAAGATAATGAAAAGTTACTCACGAGCAACCTACTAATGAGATCAAAAAGAAAGATCTAGGTGCCCATGAATACAAAGTGTCCATTACCTTCAATTAAGTCCACAAAACTTGGGATTTAGACAAGAAAACCAATAATGGTCGTCTAAACACTTTGTCGTGTAAACCTAACTGAAACTAGCAATCAACCAAACAAAATATGATAATAAATGTGTTAAATGCATTGGCTAACGCATGCTATATGATGAACATAAATCTCCCCACGTTTAAACCTTTACTCGTCCTCGAGTAAACAAAAACAAGAAAAGATCTAAGCGAAATATAGCATGCAAAGATAAGCTATTCAATGCATTCCACTTATTCCCAAGCTACCCTAGTTACCCCAAAGAAGTAAGAATCTCACAACTATCATACTCTCCGAAGATGCAAAAGTAACCTAATAACCCAAAATATTTTGAAGAAAAGGGTAAGTATAAAAATGATAAGTGTTTAAATAGCTTACTCCACCAAATAGTCCGCCAAAAGCAATCCAAGAGTTGTTGTCCGAAAAAAAACCAAGGATAATCCAAACGATCCTCAACTTGGTTGTAACTAAGGATAATTTTAGATTCTCAACTTAGTTACAACCAAGGATAATGCCACAAGATCCTCAACTTAGTTTCTATTTTCTCTCATTTTCTCTCATTTTGCCAAAGTGCCCTTTCGCATTTTCATCCTAGCTTTCACACATGTTGAGCTCACCATCTCTACTTTTTTTTCACACCGCCTCATTTTTGCCTAAGTTTTCCAACTTATTTGGGCCTAGCCTCTCATTTTACCTAGGCCTTTTGACCTATCCGAGCCTATTTTTGCCTAAGTTGCCCTTTCGGGTTTCCAACTTAGCCGGGTATATATATTTTTTCTTTTTTCATATTTTTTAGAAGCACAAAATGCCCTAAAGTTGAGCTTCAAACTAAGAAAGATCATAAAAATAAAAAATTACACCACCAAAAAGGTTCATCTCAAAACATTCCCAAAACAAGGTGATAGCACTCTAAAGATAACACCACTAAAGTTTCTACCAAACTTCCCAAAATCAAAGATAACACCAAAACAACAACACCCAAAACAAAAAGGAATCCCGAGATGAAAAGCTCCTAAGTGTTTCACTAGTCCTTCCCCCACACTTAAACTATGCACTGTCCCCAATGCAATGATTCAATATAAACAATAAGTGAGAGAAAGAGAAGTAATGAAACCTACTAATGTGATCCTAAAGGGTCCCTTCTCAAGTTCCGAGTGTTGCTCCTCCTCCGCCTTTCTTCTTGATGCATCTCTTGCCTCTCGTTCAGAATGACTTCCTGAAAACCATCAAGCTTTGAAATGTGAAGCCTCTCAAGCACTTGCTCGATGGCCTCTTCTTGGGAATCCAAACTCTCGTCTACAATGGCGAACTCCTCCATCATCTCCCACTCGATGGACTCTATCCTAGACCCCCAAGTGGAAGAATCCACACAAGAAGAAGTAAAAATGCTATTTTTTTTAGAAGAATGGCTCAAAATTTCAAGAATCACCGAGGAGAAATCAGATTGAGTGTTTTTTAGATATTTTAATGAGCTAAGTGAATACTATGGGTGAGGCAATGTACTATGGATCATTATTTTCATCAAAGAATGTGATTCAAAAAGTGGTACGCATGAGATAAGGATGACATTTTTGAAATTAGAGAGTGAGAGGGACAAAAGTACCAATATATTTATGCATAAGGGAGGTGTTGATGTACAATTTACACCAACAATTGAAGGAAACAAAGATTTTTCTGAATTAATGAGCCAAAAATTTCATGTTTTAGCTGAAAATTCAAATTTTCAAAAATCTGAATTTTTTGCTCGAAAATTGCAGCACACAAAGCCTAGCACAAGGCACCCTTCGTGCCAACATCCCAGCACAGGCCATGCAAGAGCTCAGCAAGGGTCATGCCAAGCGAAATGATTCGTGCCAGATTTCAGCACGAGGCTACCCTGTGAATAGTGCCTTTTTCCTTTTTTCTCCTTTTTTTCAAAAAAACTATCACCTAACAAGCCCTATATCCTTTCACTCAAAACGAACGAGACTCGAACTCAATAATCAATCAACAAGTGTTTCATCCCAAAAATCTTTGTCACACACTAAAACATTCAAAATCTATCTACTAGAGGATATCAAAAATGAAGAAAAAATGAGCACCGTATTTTTATTGTCGTCCTCATGACTTATTTCTTTTCATGCATTTCAATTGAAAGAACCTACCGTTGAGTCTCCGGAGTTCTCATCGACAACTCCACCCACGATGGCATCCTTGTGATGAGGTCTCCACAATGTGTCATCCTTACCTTTGAGCGCTTTGTTTGCCAAGAATAGTGAAAATCCGTTCATCACCAATGTCGAGTTCTTAGCCATTTCCATGGGATTAGGAGGTGGTTGAGGTTGTTTTACGTCCTCTCCACTCTCTACTAACCGCTGCATATTAGTGATCATAGGATAGCAATCCAGGATAGACAAATCATCACTAATATCATACAAGTCAATAGTCTCATCAACATGATCATCACAATTAAAGTTCAAGGTAGGAATTCTTTCGTCACTCTCAAAGTCATCAAAAATTGATGAGATGTCAAATTCATATTTTTTCCGAAGCATTTAACATCTATTTTGTTATCTTTTGTTAGAAGATTTCAAGATTTAGGTAGGTTTACATCATAAGGGGTTTAGATAACCATTTTCAGTTTTTGTATCCAAATCCTTCATTCTGTAACATATTTTGAGTCTAATGGATTTTTGGTCCTTACGAGCATCTAGATTGCTTTTGTGAGTTTAATATGTACATTGCTCGTAAGCACTACGAAGTGGTTTATAGAAGGACATTTTCATGGATGATAGAAGATTGAAGAAGTTGATTCACAATAATTGTAGAATAAGGAAGGCCACTTACAAAATGGTAGAAGATAAAGTGAAGAAGGAGAGCAAATCAGAGGATGAAGAATGATCTGTGTTTTAAAGCAGAGTTTTGAGAATTATACGAGAAAAAAATTCCTAAAATGGGGTTACCATTGGGTTCTTCTTCTCGAGTACTATAAAAATGACTACAAGAACTCTCAAAACGGATCAACGGTTCACCCGGAGGAAGCAAAACAAACACTGGACTGATTGTGTTGCGCCTCGCGAATTGTGTGTCGCGACTCGCGAATAAGGATTCCTAGGAGGTGATTTTTGACACTATATTGTCGCGAGTCACGAACAAGGAATCGCGAGTTGCCAATAAGGCGTCACGAGTCGCAAAAAAAGTGTCGCGGGTCACGAAAACCACACTAAAACTTGCTTTTTACTCACATTTTTCTTTTACTATAAATTGCACTTCATCCACTCATTTCTCATCTCTTTTTGGCTGAATTTCCTCTTTTCCAAACTCTAGTTTTCTTTTTCTTCTTTTCTTAGATTTTGTAGATTAGTTATGTGTTTTCATTAGGTAGGCTAGTAATCTCCTTTGGAGCAATGGGTTGAAACTTTCTTATCCATGTATTGAGAATCATTTCTATCTATTTAATGCTTTCTCTATTGTGCATTTATTGTGCTTTGAATTTTGTTGTTGAATACATTAATAGTGTTGGAAGTTTGAGTATATGAAATGCTTGTATGATTGCTTGTTAGGGTAAGGAGAAAGTAGCTAATTTTCCTCTCCTTTGTTATGGAATCCAAGAGCATGAATTAGAACTTCTAATATGGTTGATGATTTGATGAATGCTAGATGAATGTGATAATGTCGAACTCTTTATCATGTTTATTTTGTGTAGCAAATGAGAGAAGTTTATGAACGTTGAACGTTCTTGACTAATATTGTATAAATGTATGAATTGGTTCAATGCTTAGACACGGTGTAGTGTTTATAAGTGTTGTCAAGATTGTTGATTCTTTGTACTTAATGCCACTAATGAGATACTTTTAGGCGTTGAATGACTAAAAGGGTCATCAGTGAGGTTTAGCGAGAGATGTCGAATTCACTCTTGTAAACTACTATAACAAAAGGGTAGAAGATTTATCTTCACAACAAGTAGTTAAACTAGTGAATATGTTGTAGATTCAATGATAGATAAGAGGTTCAGAAGCGGATATCTATTGCCCACAAGGATTTTTCATTTGTAGTTTTTATCCTTTTTATTAGCTTGTTGCATGATTAGCATAGTTATTTAACTTTGCTTGTTGTGTTGTCTTCAAATTCATAACTTAGGAAAAACCAAACAACCCCCTCCCCCCCACCCTTTATATGCTTTTATATATCTAGGATTATATACACCCTTATATGCATGAACCCTTAGGAAAATCCCTATTCTCTGTGGATGACCCTGATTTACAACTATCTACTTAATTGTATTTAGTAAGCATTTAGAGCTTATAAATTGTATCTTTGAGAGGTACAACGACGACATCCCAAAAATTACATCAATTAAGCTATCTTCATCACTATCATCAAGAGTCACATCAAGGAAATCACCATTTTCTAGCATGCAAGAGTTATCACGTTGAGCATATTTTCACACAAAGTTAAGCTTTTACACACAAGAGAGGGATTAGTTGAATCATGCTTAGATTTGTAAATATCAAAAACCAACTCTATCCATGTCATCCTCTAAGGTTAGTGTTCACGAATGAACATCAATCTTAGTCCTTGATGTTTTAAGAAAATGTCTCCCCAATGAAATTGAGGGTGCACCACCATCGTGCACAACATCAAGGACATAGAAGTTCACCGGAAACACCAATTTTTCCACTCGAACCATCATATCCTTCACTAGTCCCCGGTGACTAGCTTGGGAATGATAGACTATTTGGATGATTACCCTAGATTCTCTAAGCTCACCTATTTCTAGTTTCTCATATATGCAAGAAGGGATGACACTAATAGAAGCTCCTAGATCAATCATAGCATTATTCACCAATTTAGAACCTAAAGAAATAGGATTTGAAAACATGTCGAGGTCATCACATTTTGTAGGAAATTTTCTATGATTAAGAATGGCAATTCCCCTACTTTCAATTTTCCTAAGTGGTTTGTTCCTCTTTTTAGTGCATGAAACTTTCAAGAATTTAGCATATTAAGGCACATGGTCAATTAAGTCCAAGAGTGGAACGCTAACCTCCACCTCCTCGAAGATTTTGCGGATATGCTCGTCATTGGTTGTCGCCTTTGGCCTTCCCCTAAGTGCACTAGGGAAAGGTAGCGGAAGATTCACCTGCACCTCGGGTGTTGGAATCTCCTTGATAGGCTCCTCCACAATCAATTCTCTCTCCTACAAGTTGGTTTTGTTTCTTTCTATGATCAAGTCGTCCTCTTGTAGGATATCCTTCTCGGGCTAGCGCACCTCCTTCCCACTTCTTAATTTCAAGGAACTCACATTCCTCGGATTGATCTCCGATTAGAAAGGAAGTTTTCCTGACTTTTTGGTTTCAAGTTGGCTTATCGAGGTGGCAAGTTTCCCAACTTGAATATCAAGATTTTTTATTCTTGAAAATGCCCTAGTCCCGAGATCTTCAATATCTAAACTTGTGCGCTCCGCGATGACAACTTGCTTCTCAGCCAATTGAGAGATTGTATTAAGGATTTCCTCTCAACCTAACTTTTAAAGTGAGTCGTTGTTGTTGGAAGGCCCTTCACCCCTTAGATAGGGTTAAGGTGGAGCTTGTCCTCCTTGGTTGTACCCTTGCACTTGGTTCTCCTCTTGCCAACAAAAGTTGGGATGATCTCAGTACCTTGGGTTGAAGGTGTTTCCATAGGGATCTTGACTTTCTCCTCCTTGGTTCCTCCGGAACCCTTGTTGTTATCCCCTAAAAAAATGTGCCCTATTTCCTCCATTGTTGAATTCCAAAGCCTTAACTTCCTCCAAGTCCTCCGTAAATTGTGGACAAGAATTTGTGTGATGATCAACATTGCGAATCTCGCACACTTTTGCTTGTTGAACTCCTCTTTTCATAAAATCTTTCGTCATGGAAGCAGGAGCTTAGACTTGCTCCTCTAACTTAGGGGGTCGAGATTGTTCATCTGCGGGCTTCACTCTAGGTCGTGTACCGAATTTCCTAGTACCATTTTCCATCTCTTCGAAGAGTGCCATCATATCCCTTAGGCTCTTTTTGTCTATTAAACTGTTGTAAGTGGTATTCACCATATGCATATCATCATCGCATAACCCTTTGAACAAATAGTAAACCAAGTCTCCCTCCTTGAATAGATGATACATACAGCTTTCCAATAATCTCTTGAATCGTTCCCAGTACTCATAGAGGGATTCATTAGCAAATTGAGAGATGTTGGAAAGCTGTTTCTTCAACCCCGTGGACTTTGAAGCGAGAAGTACTTTTCTAGAAATCAGCACTTCATATCCGACCATGATGTACTGCAACCGGGAGGAAGATAATACAACCAATCTTTGGCTAAATCCCGAAGTGAAAAGGGAAATGACCTCAGATTCTAATCTTCCTCCGAGACTCTCCCTGGCTTCATATTGGTACACACTAGGTGGAATTTTGAAAGATGCTTGTTTGGATCCTCTCCGGTCATCCCATGGAAAGTCAACAAGCAATGGATCATCTCGCTCTTGAGTTCACATGTAACATTAGGTGGAAAAGGCGGGAAGAGGATGCAGAGTGGTTAATTCTCCAAGTTTGGAGCCATCAACTCCCTCAAAGTGTGGTTGTCCTCCGCCATTTCTCTTCTTTCTTCAGTCACAATAAATGGTTCCCATGGAACCTCCGATCTAGTCCTCCTTTTTCATTTTTTTCTTACCACTTGTATATTCTGTTGGAAAATTTAAAACTCCCAAATTATTGGTATGGGTATGTACCATATACTGGGAGTGAACAGTACCCAACTAAGAACCAAACTAGCAGAAAATCCATAAGTGACTGGATACCAACCAAGGAAGATCAACAACAAAAACAAATAAAAAAACAAATACAACACTAATTACTCTACTAACATGCTATGCAAGCTAAACACTAGACCATTAGACTAACATCCCGGCAGTGATGCCAAAATTTTACCCACCCCCTCCCGAGCATCATTAAATATACGAGAGGGAGACTGTTAGGGATCAAAGATAATATTTATATGTTTTCCCATTCCTACTACTATGCTACAAATAATGGTGGATAGTGTCAAGTACCGGGGTCATCCACAGAGATGTTAGGAATCTAATTACTAGCTACGCATGACCGTCATCGGGTTGTCAATCCGACCACGTGTTAGGAATAAACAATGTTGGTAAAACACTCATTGGGGGTATTTTCAACTAACTACAAACATGCAATCAATGGAATAAACTATGTAAACTAGAAATTGAGGGTATTTGCGTAATATGATCGAGAAATGGCTCTTATCCTCGATTCATTCACATATAGAAATATAGACCTATCTTTTGCCTATGTCACATAGTGTGGTGATAGCAAGATATTTCCCTTGTCTGTTACACAAGGTGCTACCACCAATACATTCATATCTCACCATATCTGTGAGTAGGGATACCATCCTCATCATCTCACTCCCAATGCTAATGTGCCCCTGCTTAGAGAAACAAATTCTGCCTAAAAGGGAAATGCCTCATAGAGGTTGCAACAGTTAGATATGAAAGTGAGGGCATTACGTTCTGGACACTCCACTATGGATCTAAATTCCTAGGCCTAGAGAGATAAAGCAATCGATACCTTGTGATGACTCTAAAGTTTGCACAACTCTAGTTGCTACAATTAATCATGCTTGTCCATCGGGGCAAGGCAAGGGTTTTCCCTCATTGGGATTTCCCAAATAAATTGCCGAACATGTAATTTCTCGACACAACTGGCCAATTAGAATTATGGTTTAACACATACAAAGATATTTTCTCGAGGTAATATGAATGCACTCATCTCACAGGTGTTCTTGAACCTACTTTATAATTCTAACACTCCCAAGATAGCAATGAAGTCTAGCAAGATATTACACTACCATGCATGTATGGATGCATCATAATAATGGAATAGAATAAATCTCCAAAGAAAGGAAAGCATAAATCAAGCATAAATATTCATAGGAATAAAGATAAGAGAATCTAAATCTAAGTTTGAAGGTATTCACATAGGGGACTTTCCTTTCACCTCCTTGGTTCCCCAAGAACCTTTGTTGCTTTTGCCCTATACTGAATTGTTTCCTATTTCCACCATTGAAGTTCAATGCCTTAAACTCTTCCAAGTTTTCCACCTTTTATGAACAATTGTCGGTGTGATGATCGAGACTACATATGCCACAAACATTGACTTGGTGAACTCTCCCTTTCATGAATTCCTTTTATAATAGAAGCAAGCGCTTCGACTTTCTCTTCTATCTTGGGAGATTGAGCTAGTTCATCCACAGTTTTACTCGACATCTAGTACTAAACTGCCTTGTTCCACTGGTCATTTCTTCGAAGAGATCCATCACATCTTTTAGACTTTTGTTGGCAATCGAAGTATTGCATGAGGAGTTCACCATCCTCATGTAATCATCGCACAACCCCCCGAAGAAATAGTACACCAAGTTGCCCTCCTTAAATGGATGATATGGACAGCTCGCCAATAACCTCATAAATCTCTCCCAATACTCATAAAGGGATTCATTTTCTAACTGGGATATATTGGAGAGCTATTTCTTGAGACCTGCAAACAAGGAAGCCGAAAAGTGCTTCTCGAGAAATCTCCGCTTCATATCCATCCAAGAGGTGATGCAATCGGGCATAAGATAGTATAGCCAATCCTTGGCTACATCCCGCATCGAGAAAGGAAAGGATTTCAAATTGTAGTCTTCTTCCAAAACTCGCGAAGGCTTCATGTTGGTGCAAACTAGGTGAAACTTTGACAAATGCTTGTTCGGATCTTCACCGGCCATTCCATGAAAAGTTGGAAAACACTGGATCATGCCGCTCTTGAGCTCGCAAGTCACATTAGGTGACAAAGGTGGGAATATAATACATAGGGGTTGATTCTCTAAATTAGGAGCCATCAACTCTCTAAGAGTACGATTTTCTTCCGTCATTTCTCCGTTCTCTACATCTACCAAAATTGATTCTTGTGGAACCCCCAGTCTAGTTCTCCTCCTCTTTCTTCTCCTAATAATTGCGTACTCCGTCAGATAATGTAGAGTCCCTAAGTTTGTGGCAAGGATGTGTACCATAAACTAGAAGCAAAATAGTATCCAACTAGAAGAAACACTAGCAAAAGGGGTTAGAAGTAACCGGATAACTAAAATAAAGTCTCAACGGCTATAACCAACAAAACCAAAAAAAAAACTAACTACTCAACTAACAAGCTATGCAAGTTAACAATTAAACCTTTAAACTAGCATCGCCGGAAGCAGCGCCAAAATTCAACCCGCCCCCTCCCAGCGATGCTAATAAATACACCTTTTTCACGGGATATCTACTAAGCCGAGAGGGGAGTGTTGGATCAAAAATAAGAATTTATAGTGTTGCTCCCGTTCCTACTACTATGCTACCTATGGGATAGATAATGAGACTAGGGTCGTCCACAGAGATGCTAGGAATCTAAAAGTTATGTAAAAACACAGCCGCAATGAGGTTGTCAATAAGATCACGTGTTAGGAATAGCTAGTATTACCAAACAGCCTTTTGGGGGGTTTTTATCTAACAACTACTAGAATGAAAATTACAAGAGAACAAACTATATAAACTACAACTTGGGGAGTATTTGTGTAACATAATCGATGTTGTTTTGATCCTTGATTCCACCACATACAAGATATATGATGAGACGTCAAATGCATGTGTTTTCTGAAGCATTTAACATCTCTTTTGTTATATTTTTGTTGTAAGATCACTAGATTTAGCTAGGTTTACATCATAAGGGGTTTAGATGACCGTTTTCGGCTTTTGTACCTAAATCCTTCATTTTGC
>JAULKM010159344.1:0-16544 GCA_032355605.1 Rubia tinctorum
ATATTTTGTGCTTTCTTGTATGATTAATGCATGATTTAGACTAGGATGATCAACTAGTTGAAGATTGTGAATTGATTATTTGCTAAGTTGTCGATGTGATTATAGTTAGTTGATGTTAGGTTATAATTGAGTGTGCCAACTAATTATGATTATTGATTGATGAAATTGCTTAGATTTATGATGAATTTGAATGGGTTTGACTAATTATCAACGTGGCTCACTAATAACGATTAGCATGAAGGTCGATCATCGTAGTCGTTATTAGTAGATATATTTGTGTTATCCCAATATATCTCTCTTGTAGGATATTGTGTTAGTTGTATTGGTTCTCCATGTGTATTGTTATTCAAGGTGACCCGAGGGTAAGGGTTATTGTGTGGCACTGATCGCCCACTCTAACTATAACCAAGGAGAAGCGAGAAATATCTTCCCTCGAAAGTTGTTGATAAGTTCTCCGCAATATGTGATTAATGCATAAAATAGGATAATTATTCGATGATCAAAGGATGACTAGAAATATAAACCAATTGCGCCCAACACTTGTTATCATCTTAATTACATCTTCTGTGCTAGTGTGATCGTAGTTATATTGTTTTCTCTAATTGTTGGTTAATTTAGTTGTTGAAAGTAGTCGTAGTGTTTTCTAAAATCACCTCCCCAAGTTTACTACCACACACTTAGAGTGACATCTTTGTATGCTTTTAATTACGTGTAACACTCGATAAAACCCCATTTTCTTCGTGTTGGAGGCCCTGACTTGCCACTATCTACTTTCTAGTAGTTAGCCGCAATTAGAACCTATAAATACTATCTTTGAGAGGCACGACGACGCCCTCCCACCTAACCCCACACCACCGCTCAACCCCCACCTCCTTCGGAAACCCTAACCCCACACCGCTCAACCCCCACTACCGGAAACCTAGATGTTTAGGCTCCAATTAGCCACATCACCACTGCCAGAATAGCCCCCCACCACCATCTCCAGAACACACCACCACGTTGGAACCTTCGCCCACTTGCGTCGCACTGCAGCTCGTCCGCCATTCGTACCACCCTTGCGGTTGCCCATCATTCGCAACGGGTGCAGATGAGAAGAGAGGCTGAGTGGTGGGTTTCCAGCGGGGGATTAGGCGGAGGAGATGAGATGAGAGGCTGGGAGGAGATTGGAGGAGATGAGGACGGGAGGCTGAGTGGAAATAAGATAGGAGAGGTTATTGTTGTCTTTTCATATATTATTATTATTTTGAATTTTTTTAACTATAGGGTATAATGGTTATTTCACCAATTTTCATCCAATTTGGTTGTTGATATTTTGGTCAACAAAGTCCATGGTTAGATTTTCCCTTTCAGATTTTACAAGGTTATATCTGCACTTTCAAACAAAACATAGGGTTAAAAATGCACTTTTCTCAAAAATAAATGAAGGATCAAAGGTGAACGATGATAATAGTTTATGGGTGAAAGAAGTCGTTTGCCCTACCCCCCAGTAATAAGTTGGGCTCACCGATGAGGCATAAATTGTAGATAAAAATTCATAGGTTGGATGATATGGAATTTCTCTTCTTTGTAGACGACCCCGACTTGCCACTATCTATTTAATTGTATTTAGTAAGAATTTAGGGCATATAAATTATATCTTTGAGAGGTACGACGACGAGCTCCCATGATTCAACATAAGCATGTAGGTGCTTCAACTTGTGTGTGTAGGTGCTTTGAGTGTAAGGTGTAGGTTATTCAACTTAAGCCTATAGGTGGGAGTGAGCAAATTACAGGGCGAATGGGAGTGAGGAAATTGGGGTGAAACTGAAATAACTTGTTTGGTGGGAGTGATGAGAAATTAGGGATGCAACGAATGGGAGTGGGGAAAGGAAAAGGCGAAACTTGAATTGAGGAGGGGATTGAGGGTTTTTCTTATCCAACTACATGTCTATTTTCAAGATAAAGACACATCTTTCTGGAACAAAGGACTCTGTTGGACTATTTTTTGGACAGACAAAGAGGTTAGGGTTTAAATGACTAGGGGATTCGAAGCAAGACAGATGGTTGTGGAAAAGAAAAGATTTTTTTCCACACTACTATGTAGGGAGTTGATGATGAGGATATATTGTTTGTTTACAACATGCAGGATAACAAAGAAGAATCACTGCATGAAGCTGGAAATCAAGTTAATCAAAGGAAAATGCTGCAAGCTGAGATCAGATTACCTCAGGATTTTTTATCCATCCTTAACAGGTATTCTGATATTTTTGATCTTCCAAAAGTTTTGCCTCCAATAAGAGAAGTGGATCATAATTTTTTTCTGAAACACGAGTCACGACCATTTCAGATAACACCTTACCATCAACCTCATGTGCACAAAGAGGAGATAGAGAGCCAGGTTGAAGTGATGGTAAGGGATGGGGTTATTCAGCTTAGTAACATTCCGTATTCATCATCTGTTTTGTTAGTTAAAAAGGGACGATTCTTGGAGATTATGCATAGACTATAGAAAGTTAAATGAGATCGCGATTAAAGATAAATTTCCTATACCCATCATTAGTGAACTATTGGACGAGCTGTTTGGTTCTCAATTTTTTTTTCTAAATTGAAATTGCGAGCTGGTTATCATCATATATGGGTAAGGGGAGAAGATGTAGCCAAAACAGCCTTCTAAACACATAGCAAACATTACAAGTTTTTGGTTATGCCTTTCGGCTTAACCAACGCCCTTGCCACATTTCAGTCCTTAATGAACCATGTCTTTAGAAATCATCTTAGAAGATTTGTCTTAGTCTTCTTTGATGGTAGTCCACAGTAAGACTTTAGAGGAATATGTTCAGCACCAAGAGCAAGTACTGGAGCTATTGAGAAAGCACAAGCTTTTTGCCAAAGCTTCGAAATGTATATTTTCTCAGAAGGAAGTTGAATACCTTGGGCATATCATCACAGCTGTTGGAGTAAAAATGGATCCAAAGAAAATACGTTGCATTATACAATGGTCGACTCCTAAGACACTTGAAGAGTTTCGAGAATTTTTGGGATTAACAGGTTACCACGCAAGTTCATCAGTTCTTATGAAACAGTATGTAGACCACTTCATGACTTGTTGAGGAAAGACGCATTTATATTGTCAGAAGAATTAACTCGGGACTTCCAAGCCTGGAAGAATATAATCACTTTGGCACCAGTATTAAAACTTCAGGAGTTTGATAAAAGCTTTATTATCGAGACTGATGCTAGTGATGAAGGAATGGGGGCAGTTTTAATGCAAGATCAACATCCTATATCATTTCTAAGTAAGTTTTGTAGTCCAAGAAATAGAGGGTTATCAACTTATGAGAATGATTTGTTAGCTATAGTGACGGCGATAACAAATGGAGGCATTACTTAGTTGGCCAACATTTCATAAGCAGAACATATCACCAATCTTTAAGGTACTTACTCAACCAAAAATTGCATAGTGTATTGCAGCATAAATGGGCTACGAAATTATTTGGTTTGAGTTTTGAAATACAGTATACGATGGGAAAGGAGGATGGAGTTGCAGATGCTCTTTCTTAAATACCCAATCCAGTTAATAAAATCAGTTCTAATAAGATGAGCACACCAAATTCAAGTGATGATCATATTATGTGTTCTGTGATTAGCAATGAGAATGGAGACCAGTTCTCTAATATTACAGAAAGTTCCATCACTGGAAGCTTGTTTGATCAAATCATAGAGTCTGATAAACAAAGGATTAGGCTAAGTGATGATGAAAATTCAAGATTTTTCCAAGAACCAGAGTCCAAATAAAGTGGTGATGAATGACAATTAGTTGGAAGAGTCTGAATGTGGAAATATTTCGAAAAAAAATAGATAAGGTAAGCATCTATCAGAATCAGGCTAGTAACGTTGCTCCATTTCATTCGAGTCTTGTGATGCATTAAATCTGAGCAGCATATTCAAACCTAAGGTGAGAGTTATATCTTTAGCCCAACCATCTTGGTTAAGCCAAATAGAGGATAGTTACAAAGATGACGAGGCAGCTCAAGATCACATCATGCAAGCAACATTACAAGGAGATGTTTACTCCAATGGTGAATTTTAGTTTGTCAGGGGAGTATTGAAGAAGAATAGTCGAATTTATGTAGGAATTGCAGCAGGAGTATGAGACATTATACTTCATTCTTTGCATTCTTCAGCATTAGGAGGGCCATTCAGGTCAAACTACAACCATCAAAAGGATCGAATCCCTTTTCTTTTGGCTAGAGATGCGTGAAGATATCATTCATTTAGAGAGGAGCTGTTTGATACGACAAAGAAGCAAACACAAAAATATTCATCATGCAGGTCTCTCACAACCTCTTCCCATTCCTACACAACCATGGACTCACATATCAATGGATTTCATGAACTAAGTAATCACACTTTGTTCCCTTATCTCACTCTTTCACAGCACATCAAGTTTCTATCATCTTTTTGGCTGAGATTTATAAACGTCGCGGCTTACCTGAAACCACAGTGAGTGACGGAGATAAAATTTTCACAAGCTAGTTTTGGAAGGAGCTATTTACTAAGCTAGGGGGGTTAAACTTCAATTTAGTTGTGTGTATCATCTGTAGACGGATGGACAAACTGAACGTACAAATCAGATCTTGGAATCTTATCTACGTTGTTTTTGTGGAGATACTTGTTATAAATATAGCATCAAGATGACTCCTTTCGAAGCCTTATATGGAACCAAACGACAATAGCTGCTTTTAGGTGAATTTGCTGATGTAATACTTCCATCTACTCAAAACCTTGCCGCACAAAGAGATTCAGTCCAATTGTTGCTCCGGAAACATTTAAAGATGGCTCGAGATAAGTACAAATATCATGCTGATAATAGGAGTAGTGATAGGCATTACCGGGTGTGAGACTTGGTTTATCTTAAGCTAAAAATACATAAATGAAACTCAGTGGCGCAAAGGAACAATTGGAAGTTAGGCCCGAAATTTTTCAGGCCATATGTTATAATTCAGAAGATTGGTTCTAATGCTTATAGTCTTCAGCTGCCTTTGGCATCAAGAATTTACCCAGTCTTCCACGCTTCTCTTCTTAAACCGCATCAAGACCTCCACCTTCAATAGTTACTCACATTCCCATTGAAGATCAATCTAATGTCATCACTTCAGAACCTAAGAGGATTTTACAAAGAAGAATCATTCATTCAGATTCTCAACAAACGATACAGTGGCGACATTTTTCGAATTCATGGGAAGACAGCTCTTTCATTATGAACCAGTTCCCTGAATTTGAGTATTAGGGTCTTCCAGCTTGAGGACAAGCTGAGTTTCTAGGGGAGGACTTTGTCAGATATCCCATTTAGACTTCAGGGCAGAAGTGTCAAAGCACTACATCACCTTTGTTTTGGAATTAAACGCAATAACCGAGTAGGGCAGCAGCAAAGCTTCAAAGCTGAGGCTGAGCTCAGTGATTCAGTTCTTTGAACAGAATCACAATCGTTAGGAATCCAAGAAGCAGTCAGTTTGTTAGATAGAGGAACTATTAGATTAGTTAGGATCAAAATTTAGGCATGCATGTTTTGTGAATTCATCCAGATTTAGTTTTCCCTCAAACCTCTCAAAAAATATTTTCTTCTCTTTGAATCTGTCCTTTGAATATGTAGTATCCTCTTTCTTTGAATAACATTTCTTTCTAAACCTTGTTTACCTTGCTGTGTGTGACACGTACTCGGTCATTTAGGTTTGGATCGTGCTTGAACTTCAATCGAGTCCGTGCCTTATGGGCTAAATGTCTGGCTGGGTCATGCCGTTGGCCTCTAAGTTTTTTTTGAAACAAGGAGTTGACTCCTTCTCATTAAGATACGGATTACAATTTGTGGTCGATTGTGTGCACAATCACCAATGTTAGTCTAACTATTTTTATCTGATAAACTAGTACCATGCTAGTATATCTTCTGTTACAATTGATGAATTGATAAACTATAGAACACCATAACTAGAAAGAAAAAAACATATCTATTACAAGGTGGGACGAACCTCCCACATGGTTGGCACACAAAGAGTGAGTGAGGTGAGCCTCCCACTTGAGCTCCACACCAACAAGGTGTATCAGAGTTTACTCCACACCAGCCGGACGTATAGAGACTTGAAGACCATAATTTATTAGGGGGGATGAACCCGAATTGCGCCTGATCAACAACGCAATGCTCTGCTTGCCTTGGTGTCTGAATGGAAGGTGTTCTGTAGGATGAAGTGGTCCCCTTGTACCGTGATAGCATTCGACAATCTCGATCCCAACACAATGGACGGATGTCTCAGTTCAAGCTGGCGTCTCGGCTCATATAGTCATAGAAGCACACATTAGACTTGACATTTCTATTTTATAAACACGAAGTTCCCTAACCCGAACCAATTAGGGCGTTCAAGATATGTTAGTGTATCCTGAAGAGTCCAAACTGACCGTAGTCTACTGATCTACTCTTTAACATAAGAGGGTTTCACCAAATGTATGTTGTCTAAATGACTTCAATTTGGATGTCTCTTTACCAAACTCTTTGGAAAGTATATCAGGAGCCGGCATAAATTTTCCATTTAACAGGGTCGTCGGAAAATCATACTTGGTTGTGACATTATCCGTGGTGACATCATCCGTTTAACCAATTTGGACTCAATGCTTTATGTTTTGATGGTGACATTTTATTTGAGTTGGTTTTTCTTCTGAAACCGAAACCAGGTCTTGGAAGGATTAGTGTAAGGGGCGAATCCAGAAATTTTTTAATGGGGTAACCAAATACTAATACCCCCTATTAAAAAATATATATTTAATATTAATGGTAAAAAAAAATTTTACATGGGATAACCAAATACTAATACCCCCCTATTTTTTTAAAACATGGGGTAACCATGGCTACCCCATGCCTCTATATGGATCCGCCACTGCATGGAAGTGTGCAGTTGTACCCAAAAAAATTAGAGGAAAAAAGGGGTACTCGGGTATAAATTTACATATTTTAGTCGGCCATGGGTATATCTGCACTTTTGAAAATCAGCATTGGTACATTAGCACTTTTGACAAACAGAGGGTTATATTTGCACTTTCCAAAGAAGTGGGGGTCATCTAAGCATTTTACTCATTTATTTATGAAGGACAACTCGCATTCCTCAAAGACAAAGAAATTTCATATAACATAGTCCTTATGAGCGAACTAGTCAAATATGTACACATGAAACAAAATAAAACCTTCTAATGTATTCATAAAACGGGAGCTACAGAAAGTTTTTGACTGAGTCTTTTTCCCAGTTCTAAAACCCATGATAGAAAATTTGAGGTTTCATTACCAATGGGTTAAATACATTTTTCCTACCTTAACATTATCCGGATCTTCCATTTTATTTAATGGTGTCCCAAAAGGTTTTATTCCAAAATACAGAAAAGGGTTGAGGCAGGGAGAACCCCTCTCACCCTTTGTCTTCCTTCTAATTCTGGAAAGTTTTAACAGATAAATCAAATTCCTCTTTAACTCGGGTTATTTAAGTCACTACCGAAGCCCTCTACAACTACCAGAAGTATCACAGCTAACATACGCGAACGATGCTATAGTTTTCCTCTCAACTAAGAAAAGAAACCTAAAAAAAATCATGTATTTTATAAAGACATTCTAGAATGCCATGGGAAATTAATAAACCTAACGAAGAGCCATTTTTTCACCCTAAAAAATATAACATCCTCAACCTTGAGAGCAATTAGTTTTATCACATGGATGAAGGAATGGAAATTCCCTTTCACTTATCCAGGCTCACCTATTTACCTAGGCAGGAACTTGAATTGTCTCTTCTTACCGATCCTGGATAAAATAAAAAAATAAACTAAGCTCATGGGAAATTAAATGGTTATCCCAAGCGGATAGGCTAACCTAGATCAAACACACCTTAAACTTCACTCCACAATAAACATGGGCACTGCCTGCCCCATTAAAGCACACAGTACACCAAATAATCTATTTTGTGATCTTGGGCTAAGGGCACGAAAAGAAGAGCCTGGAGATCATGAGCTAGAATATCCATCACCAAATCAAAAAAAATGTTTCGAGTGTGAGGAAAATACAACGTATCATCAATGCATTCTCCTTAAAACTTTGGTAGAGAATGCAAGCACAAAAGGTGGCATGGTCTCAATTAAAGTGGTCAATGCCCACATACCTCAGAACCTTTGACAGTTGGAAAAGAATCAACCTTGTCACACAAAATACGAAAGCAAACACATATGTGATCGCCAGAAGAAGAGAGTGTAAATTATGGTATGCTAACAGGTTCGAAAAAGGTCTCCTTGCGGATAGCTATACATGAGGTCCCCTCCTTTCCCAACTTTAAGTCTACTACGATTTCAAGGTAACAAAAATCTTTACTTCTCTTTTGCAGGAATATCTGGATTTCAAGGTATCTGGATTTTACCGAGTGCACTGACATTATCATATGGGAACCTTAAATCATGGGTAAAATCACAATTAAATCGGCTTATGAAATTCTTAGAACGAAAAAGCTCTAAGTTTCTCTTAATAAAAGGTATGACACCCCATGAATCTCCCTAAAATATCAACCTTTACATGGAGGTCGTTAAACAATATGTTACCTTTAGATGATATACTACTTGAACTTAAGATAAACATAGTGTCATGATGCTCTTTTTGCAACAAAAAAAAAACATTGAGACCGTCGAGCATATCTTCCATACTTGTAATTTCTCGTCAGATAGACTTATTGCTTGGTTTGCCCATCCAGCACTTTGATTCTATCTAGGAGCGCTTAACAGTACTGTGGAATAATATCACTCCTCCTAAAATAGAAACATAAAAATATGCTTCCTTGGGGTGCCTTGCTTGTGGATTATCTGAAAAAATAAGAACATTTTCGTGCATGAAACTATAGTTGAACTGCCCTCTTTGGTATTTACATAGTTAGAGGAACGGTGCCTTTAACCAATGGCGAAAACACAGAAGACTAGAAATCCATATGATTTAATCTCACTCACAGAATCTAAGGCGAATAGGAGAACCAAAATAACCAGGTAGTTTTTTCCGGCATCCAAAAAGATTGAACTTAATTGGGTTGATTCATATTTTGATAACAACCTAGGGTAGCATGATTTATTATGAGAGATCACCGTGGAGGTTTCATAATGGTAAGTTTCAGGAAATATGAATCAAACTCATCCTTCTAAGTGGATTATGATAAGTGGTACCAGATGTTGAACAAGCCTTCTGAAGCTACCGAAACTACCTACCTACTTACCTATTTTAGCATAAATATTCCGTATCAATTAGGTATATCTAGTTTGATCACAATCCCACATATGTAGGATTAGTTGTTGTGAATCTTATGTGTGTGTGTCTAATATATATATTCCATCACTATAAATACGAAACACACAAATTTACCTAAATTTTATATGGTATCAGAGCTATATTAATCAAACAATATTACATTCTCTGCAATATTTGTCCACCATTAGTTTTGCTGCAAAATCCTACTGCCCGCTACTTCCATTTTATTGCAAAACACATGCAATTCTAATTTTTTTTTATTCTGACAATTCATCATGGCTGAGGAACTCAACCGTGATAATGTCATTTCTGATATCAACAATAACTAATTGGTGATCAACACTGCTTCACTGGTGATCAACACCACTTCACCAGTGGCCACATCCAATTTTTACTATGTTCATCACTTGGAAAGTCCCTCCAATATCCTTGTTACACCTCTTCTAATGGTGGCAATTATGGTACATGGAGTTGAGAAATAGCCATGGCTTTACGAGCTAAGAATAAATATAGCTTTGTCGATGAAACCTTGTCAAGACCTGATTCTCAAAGTAAAATTCTCAACTTTTAACATTGTAATGATTTAATAATCAGTTGGATTCTCAATTCAGTTTCTCCTGAAATTTAGCCAAGTATTCTTTATTCTGATAACGCTGCTGAAATTTGGCTCGACCTCAAATATCGATTCTCCCAGTCAAACGTGCCAAATATTTACAAATTAAAAAGGTCGATCTCTAATCTAAAACGAGAGGGTATGAAAGTTTCTTCATATTTTTCCCAACTGAAATCTCTCCGGGATGAATTGAACAACATCGTCATCCTATCTCCATGCATTTGCACCAATTCAAAATACATCATAGGGCAAATGAATCAAGATCGAGCTATGGACTTCCTACTAGGACTTTATGATAACTTATCTTCGCTAGGACGACAAATCCTTCTCGTGGGATCTTTTCCTTTTGCTCAGCGGATCTATAATTTGGTGCGTCCAGAAGAAAAGCAACAAGAGCTTGACATTCACATTCCAATTGTGGAGTCTGTTGCCCTCAACACTTCCTGGAATCCAACATGGAATGATCGACACACCATCACTCCCCAATCTAATTGTCCCTTATGAAAGTGACCACGCCCATTTTGCGACCACTAAAATTGCCACGGTCACACTCGAGCTACTTGTTATCAGCTGCACGGATTTCTTGAAGGCTAAGTCAAGTGTCCCGCACCTCCACTTAATCTTCCCGTTGAAACAAATAACCACATCACTACGGATCAATACAACAAATTGATGTCTCTCCTTGCGCACGACAATTCGGCTGAAAATTTTGTACATTTAGCGGGTAATATTTTCTTTTTTGCACATTTAGTAGATAAAATTCTAACTTGTGCATCTTCTTCTTGGATCATTGATTGTGGCGCATCAAATCACATATACACATCAGTTGCGTTATTCTCATCTTATTATGCATTGTAAAATAATTTAGCAGTTCAAATGCCTGATGGATCAATGGCATCAGTAACTCATAATGCTATAAACAAACATTCTCCAAATCTCATTCTCAAATATGTGTTTCATATTCCATCTTTCAAATTTAAATTATTATATGTCTCCCAAAAAACTCGACATAATGATTGTGTAGTCACATTTTTTTTCATTCTTACTGCATAATTTAGGACCGTTCCTCGAATGTGAAGATCGGTCGGGGTAGTTTGCTAAATGGAATTTTCTATCTGAATGATGTTCCTATTTTAAATAATGCATTTTTTCAAACTATGTAATAAATTTGACTTATGTAATTAACGCCTTGGTCATCCCGGGAATTCTCGTTTTAAATTCCTTGTAAGTAATTTTTCTGATATTGTTTCAAACAAGAGTTTTACTTGTGATATTTGTCCACAAGTGAGCAATCTCGTCAATTATTTCCTGACAGTAGTTCTCGGTCTTTTAAATCTTTGAATTGATACATATAGACATATGAGGTTCTGTTTTTGTTCCATATATGAATGGATTTCGATATCTTTTAACTACCGTCGATGATTATTCGCGATGTACTTGGATAAATCTCATGAAAAATATGTTCGACACTATTCACATGATTGTCCATTTTTTCAATCAAATTAATATACTCCCTCCATCCCAACAATTTTGGCCTACCTACTTTTTCACGGTCTTCAATGATCATGTTTGACCGTCAATATCTCTAGCTATATGTAAAATTTTGCATAAAAATTTGATATTTATAAAATAGATGTTAAGATGAATCTAACAGTATTTCACATGATATTTTTATTTAAATATATTAATTCATATTTAAGGTCAAAGTTTACTAAGTTTGACTTGAAAAAATTAAATAGGCCAAAATTGGTGGGACGGAGGGAGTACAATTTAGTAGCATTTCCAAAATCAACACTGGAAGCGGTGGAATATTCCTTTGCAACTCCAAGTCATTTGCTCAGACAATAGAGCTGAATTTCTTTGCGCCAAATTTCAAAGTTGGTGTTCTACTTATGGCATTATTCATCAACGTAGTTGTGTTGCCACACCTCAACAAAATGGGATCGTTGAACATAAGCATCTCCATATCCTCAATGTTACTTGAGTGAAAAATGTTTGATCCTTAATATCTTTCATTAAGGACAATTAAAACTTATGAAAAGTTAATATTACGAAAATATAAGTTATAAAGAATCTAACAAGGTATCGCACAACAATATTTATACTTATACACCAATTCAATTTTATAGTCAAAGTTAAGAAGTTTTGACTAAATGAATAGTTAAATTGCATCTTAAAATAGGACAGAGGGAGTATCGAATTTATGATCCATCTACCCGTCACATTTATGTCTCTCGTGATGTTGTTTTCATGAATCACATTTCCCTTACAGTAATGTTTCTCACACATCGCCAACTACTCATTCGGCTCCTCCGCCGATAAGTATCATTCCATTAAATGATGATCAAATTGATCCTCCTATTGATCCTATCATTCCCTCGACCTCTTCTCAAATAGATCCTCCTATTCAACCATCATCTACTATAAAGGCTACTATTGACCCTCCTAATTAAGGATTTGGGTCCAACTTCTTCTCCCGTGCCTATCACTACTGATTCTACCTTCTCAAGATCCGTTTGAAATCCTCCATCTCACTCAAATGACTTCATATATGCTCAAATATCTTCACTTTTACTCAATTTTCTCTTTCCACCACTTCTCAACACTTTGAATTATTCTCACTGTTATTTTATATCCACAATCATTGATTATACTGAACCGCATACTAATTCGCAAAGAGTAATCGTACTTGGTCTCTTTACCCCTTAACTTTAGAAAAATTACCCATCGAATGTAAATGGGTTTACAAGATCAAATATAATTTTGATGGATCTAATGAGCGTACAAAGCACGTCTCGTTGCAAAAGGATACAATCAAATTGATGGATTGATTATTAGTATACATTTTCACCTGTTGCCAACTTTGTTATTGTTTGCATACTCGTCTCCATCTCATAGATTCATGGATGGACCCTTCACCAACTTGATGTCAATAATGTTTTTCTCCAAGGCACCCTTCATGAAGAAGTTCACATGAAACTTCCTCCAGGTTTTCATCAAAAGTATGATAATCATGTTTGTAAACTACACAAATATCTGTATGGACTCAAATAGGCCTCTCGTCAATGGTTTTCAAAATTTTCTTCCACTCTAATAGCACATGGATTCTATTAGTCTACCTCTGATTATAGTAATTTTACATATAGTAAAGGTAATATTTCTGTATTTGTCCTGGTTTATGTAAATGACATTATCATCACTGAAAATAATCTCGTTGTCATCCATAAGACTAAACAATTTCTTGACAGTTCCGTTTCAATTAAGGATCTAGGCACTCTCTCACATTCTTGGTATTCAAGTCTCTCGTTCCAACAAACGTATATTTTTTATATCAACGTAAATACACTCTTGACATTCTCTCCGATTCAACACAACTAGGTTTTCGTCCATCATTTTTTCCTGTGGAACAAAACCTTCATTTAGTTCCAGATAATGGTACACCACTTCCCTATATGTCTATTTATCATCGTCTCGTGGGTCATCTTCTTTATTTGACTATCACTCGGTCTGATATTCAGTATGTCGTGAATACTCTTAGCCAATTCATGCAAAATACATGTTCAACTCACCTTGATGCAGCTCATCGAGTTCTCCGCTAACTAAAAGGTTATGTTGGTAAGGGCATACAACTATCAGCTAGTAGTTCTCTTTCTCTAGTCAGTTTTGGTGATTCTAATTGGGCTGGATGCCTCATTACCCGTCGTTCTATCACTGGATACATCACAATGCTTAGTTTTAGTCCTATTTCATGGAAAACTAAGAAACAACCCACTATTTCACGTTCTTCCGCCGAGGCCGAATGTCGATCTCTTACAACTGTCACTGCTGAGATGCAATGGCTCAAGTATCTTCTTTTCAGCCTTGGATTCTATCCTCAACAACCAACCACTATTTATTGTGACAACCAAGCTGCCCTTCATATCGCCAGCAACCTAATTTTTCAGGAGCGTATAAAAAACATTAAACTTGATTGCCACTTCGTTCATGAAAAGATTATCTCCGGACTCATCTCCGCCGGCTACTTATGTTCTTATGACCAACTTGCTGATATATTTACAAAGCCGCTTGGCGCAGATGCTTTTCATCGCATTATTTCCAAGTTGGGTGTGCTCGACATTTCTCTCCCGACTCCAACTTGACGGGAGGGGGGTTGAACGTGTCTTCCAAAACTACCACAACTACCTACCTACTTGCCTATTCTTTAGCACGAATATTCTGTATCAGTTATATATCTTGTCTGATCCCAATCCCACATATATGTAGGATTAGTTACTGTGAATCTCATGCATATATTCCATCATTATCAATATGAAACACACAGATTTAACAAACTTTCATACTAGACAGACGCATTTATCAAATTTTCAAAAATAATACTCTCTCAATCCCAATTGAACTTGCACTCTTACTTTTTTTTTATACTATTCTCTATCAAAGTGTGAACATATATTTGAATAGATATATGAACAATAATATTATCGTTTATGATATTGTTGAATTCGTAGTAACAAGTAGTTTCTAAATATCAACTTTTTATTTGTCGTTATTATATGTAGATAAATGTGTTAACAATCGAACATTTTTATTAAAAAGCGTGATAATGATTGATGTAAATGTTTAGTTTGACGGAGGAGTATGAGAATTGAACCCCTCTGCATCTGCTCGTTTACATATCTTTTAGAAGAAACCCATAATAATACTCCTCCGTTCATCTTCTATTGGCACACTTTTCTTGTGTGTGCGTGTGTTATTTTTTATCACTTTCCATTTATAGTATGTTCTAAGGTAATTTAAACCACTCATTATACTAATACTTTTTCCAATTCAATCTGCATACAAAATTGATTGCTTCTCAATAGTTGTGTCAAAATTTGAAGTGTCAATATTAGATGAATAAAGGGAGTATGCACTTATGATAAGTGGTACTGGACATGCACGATTAGAGGTGTCAATTTGGGTAATCGTGTCAGGTTCGTATCGGGTAAGAAACGATTCGGGTCAAAACAGGTCGGGTAAAAAACGTGTCAATTTTTAGTTTTCGGGTGGTGTCGGGTTACCGTCATGTCAGGTTGATACGTGTTGGATTTTTTTTCTCGTGTCGGGTTCGGTCGGGTCGGGTTGTTGTCAGGTCAATTTAAAATGGGTCTGTTGTTTTCTTTGGGGTCAAGTCGGGTCGGGTCTGTTTATTGTCGTGTCGGGTTATTGTCATATAATTTTTTTGCTCGGGTTGGATTGAATCGGGTTCTTTTCGGATCAGGTTCTTTTCGGGTATTATTTAATATTATTTAAATAGTATTTAATATTTTTATATAGGTAAGAATAACAAAAATCATGTATTTTGGAGTAATAGATATCGAGGAAGTAGAAGTAATCAATGTTAACTTTCGAGAACCTTCCGTTCACCAATACATGCCCAAATCGCAAAATTGCAATCGTATATTATTCAATTGATTTTGGTGTTACCAATTTCGTGATTAGAAAATTCCAAATTTCTTAGAGGGACCTAAGTGCACAAGGTAAAAACTTTACTCGTAACTCCAAATGTAAATACGCTCGAACGTGGTACTTCCCTATACACCCCCATTTTATTTTCCAAATCAATAACGGAATATTTATCATCGATCGGGAACAAGAACATATCCGTAATCCTTTCTGATATCTCTTCCTTATTTCTATGTGATTAACTCTAAGTTACTCTTGAACATCTACTAACGTTTTCTCACAATTCACCGAAAACATATATTATTTAATATTTTTATATTTAAGTAAAAATAACAAAAATCATGTATTTTGGATCAATGGATAATGGGGAAACACAATTTTGGGCCACAATGTAATTTTTCAAAAATGTGTACAAGTAATCAATGTTGACTTTTGAGGCATTTCCGTTCACCAATACATGCCCAAATCACGAAGTCGCAATTGTATATTATTCAATTGAATTTTGGTGTAACCAATTTCGTGATTTGACAATTCCAAATTTCTTGGAGGGACCTAAGGGGAAAAAATAAAAAACTTTACTCGTAACTCCAAATTGAAATCCGCTCGAACGTGGGGCTTTCCTATACACCCCCATTTTATTTTTTGAATCTGTAATGGAATATTTATCATTGATCAGGCACAAGAACATATCCATAATCCTTTCTGATTTCTCTTCTTTACTTCTATGTAATCAACTCTAAATTACTCTAGAACATAAACTAGCGCTTTCCCAAAATTTCCCAAAAAATTATATTATTTAATGTTTATATTTAGGTAAGAATAAAAAAATCATGTATTTTGGATCAATGGATAATGGGGAAACACAATTTTGGGCCACAATGTAATTTTCCAAAAATGTGTACAAGTAATCAAGGTTGACTTTCGAGGCCCTTCCTTTCACCAATATATGCCCAAATCGTAAAGTCACAATCGTATATTATTCAATTAAATTTTGGTGTCGCCAATTTCATGATTCGACAATTCCAAATTTCTTGGATGGACATAAGTGCAAAAAGTAAAACTTTACTCGTAACTCCAAATTGAAATCCGCTTGAACGTGGTACTTCCCTATACACCCCCATTTTATTTTAAAAATCTGTAACGGACTATTTATCATTGATTGGCCACAAAAACATATCTGTAATCGTTTCCAATTTCTCT